>JAEANM010009460.1:0-16358 GCA_017656035.1 Myanophis thanlyinensis
TTGGGCCCAGCAAATCCACTGCATTGTGGGAGTTGAAGTCCGTGCGTCTTTTAAAAGCGGCTGAGGAGGGAGAAAAACGCCCACACTGCCGCCCACGCCCCCCCGCTGCCGCCCCCCGCCGCCGTCCCCTGTCCTCTTTTTTGGCTGAGGAGGGAGAAAAACGTTGCCCATGCCGCCCCCCTGGCCTTGCCCCCCACCCCCTGCCCCCCCGCCCCCCGCCCCCCGCCCCCACCCCCCGCCACCCCCCGTCCTCTTTTTTGGCTGAGGAGGGAGAAAAACACCCCCCCTGCCGCCCCCCCTGCCCCCGCCGCCGCCCCCTGTCCTCTTTTTTTGGAAACCAAATATGGTCACCCTAGGTATTACAAACTGAAGGCCCAGGGGCCGGATAGGGTGCTTAGATCTGGCCCGTAGGGCCGTCCTGGAAACAGCGAAGGACCAACCCACAGTGCCTCTACCAGCGAAAATAGAGCTCGGGAGGGAAAATAGAGCTCTGTTTTTGCTGACACAGAGCATTCAGGCCAATGAGCATTCACCCCCAACATGAGTGGCATTGAGCTGGCCACGCCCACTCCAGCCCCCCAAGGTCAAACACAACCCTGATGTGGCCCTCAATGAAATTGAGTTTGACACCCTTGGCCAAAGGACATTATCTCCAGCAATGTTACCCAAAATAAATAAATTTTTTAAAAATATAATTAAAACAGGACATCTTATTAATTCATCACTGGTTCCATGTCTGTCGGTGTTTATTTTCCACAAAATTTGCACAAATGTTTTGCGCAGCTGCGAAATAATTCGGTGAAATGCCTTCATTAAAGTCAAGATACAAAGAAAACATCCTATTATTTCCTTCATTCTGATCCGAGCTGCACATTCTCTACCTTCTTTTTTTTCAATATATTAATCATGGATTGAAATGGAAGCATCATGGTGGGCACTATGAGATATAATGCAAATTTGTAATTTGAAAGTGGTCACAAGGGTGAGGCGCTTTTGTGCAAAGACAATTTGCCGGCACCTATTCCCCAATTACTGCTGAAGGCGTATTTTGCAGTTGTTAAATTGTGATTGCTTGCTGGGCTTTGTGAAAAGGTTACATTAAATAAACGCCTGTCACTTTTATGCTTCAATTTCAACTTGCCATAGGAATTGTCCCCATAAGGTTTGTATCTATTCTACTTTATAAATTACAAGGAGCTGTAAAAGTTGATTTATACCGGTACAAAAGAGCAGTGTTTAGAGTGAATACTGTTACATGTTTATTTATATCTCATCTTGGTTATTTTTGCAAATAACTCAGGGTAGCGAAGTATATAATCCTCCTTCCCCTTCCTATTTTCCCCACAAAAACAACTCTTGTAAGGTGAGTTGGGTTGAGGTCACCCAACCGGCTTTCATGCCTAAGGCGGGACTAGAACTCACAGTCTGCCAGTTTCTAGCCTGGTGCATTAGACTAAACTTATCTCTCACAAGAGTATGTGTAACCGTGATCAGATTATTTCTATGAGCATTCACCTTCTAAAAATATGTTTCAATTGGGTGATTTGAGTTTCATAAAAAATACTCAGCTATTCTTGCTGTAATAATAAGAAAATTAAGATCATGGCACTCGACCCTCTCAATTCATGGCAAATAGATGGGGAAGAAATGGAGGTAGTGACAGATTTTATTTTCCTGGGCTCCAAGATCACTGCAGATGGGGACTACAGCCAAGAAATTAAAAGACACTTGCTCCTGGGAAGGAAAGCCATGGCAAAGCTAGACAGCGCACTAAAAAGCAGAGACATCACCTTGCCAACAAAAATGCAAATAGTCAAGGCTATGGTTTTCCCAGTTGCAATGGATGACTATGAAAGTTGGACCATAAGGAAGGCTGAGCGCCAAAGAATGGAGGCCTTTGAACTCTGGTGCCGGAGAAGATTCCTGCAAGTCCCTTGGACTTTAAGGCGATCAAACCGGTCAGTCCTAGAGGAGATCAACCCTGACTGCTCTTTAGAAGGCCAGATCCTGAAGATGATACTCAAGTACTTTGGCCACCTAATGAGAAGGAAGGACTCCCTGGAGAAGAGCCTAATGCTAGGAACGATGGAGGGCCAAAGAAGAAGGGGACGGCAGAGAATGAGGTGGCTGGATGGAGTCACTGAAGACGTTGGTGTAAGCTTAGATGGACTCTGGGGGATGGTAGTGGACAGAAAGGCCTAGAAGAACATTGTCTATGGGGTTGTGATGGGTCGGATATGACTTCACAACTAACAACATAATAATAATAGCAATGCTTCTTAACATTTTGCACAGTCACAATTTTGTTTGTAGTTGTTAGAAGGTCTTTACATTAATGTAGGATTGTAGACCATATGCCACATTTCATTGTGATTCTATTTAAAAAAAAAACATTCAAAAATCTATTTTAACTTGTTTGGAAGAGTAATGTTTTATGACTAGGGTGCTGCATTTTTTTATGAATCTTAAAAACTGGAATCTGCCTCTCGGAGTAGAAGCTGATATCTTGAAAAGCATATGTAAATGGATAGATTACATTATATGTCATTTATAAGGATTCAAAAACCTGCTTTATTTGTTTAAACATGAACATTGGAATTAAATACCAAGATGATAAGCCAGCCTCGGAGTAAGAGTCTTCTTTATCCGTCAGCCACCTCCAATGTAGCAGGCTCCTATTGGGGTCCCAGGTTTTAGCAGAAAGCAAAATCTGCTTTTTTGTCTTGAGAGGCCTAGGACGGAACACTTGGCTCCCAGGAGAAAGAATGTTATTTTGGCTACATGGTTACATATTCCCCCATCTATCTCTATTTCCCCCTCATGTTCCCACAATTCAGCCAGCCTCGCTGTGGCAGCCCTGAAGATGCTCGCAAAATGGCTTCCGGGTTGACAGAATAATTCTACACACATTGGATGTGGTAACGTTCAGTTTTTCTTTTGATTTTGGAAATCTTTGTAATACTTCCATGAAAACAACTGCTTACTTTAGGCATTGAGGTACATTTTAATTGGTGTTTTAATTGTAAGCTATCCAGAGTCACAGATGTGAGATGGGTGGCTATAGGGTTGAATAAATAAATTTAAAAGTACTGTCAAATACTAGTAGTACACGGGATTTAATGAAAAATGAGTAGATTTTTTTTTGTCGCTTTTTGCAGCTTTCCTGATGACAGCGTTGTCAACTCCGCCACGTGAGAAGTGTTCAACCATTATTTATAATTTATTTAGAGTTTTCTACTGTGTATTTTATTTTGGGAGAAATCTCCTGTTGATAAATTAGGTGGATGGAATATGTTAAATCTTAATGCTGAATGCTGCAGGCATATAACATTCCTAACTCACAATGTATTGCTCTATTATTTTATGATTTTCTTTTTCTTTTTGGTATTGGGTTTTCTGTAGAAATCTGTTTTCTTTTTCAGTTTTGTAAAACTGGTCAAAGTCTGTAATAAAGGAACAAACTCTAAACCAGCAGTGTCAAACTTGATTTCACTGAGGTCCGCATCAGGCTTATGTTTGATCTTGGGGGGGCCAGAGTGGCCGTGGCCAGGGTGGGTGTGGCTAGCTCAACGTCACTCGTGTCGGGGCGCCTGCGGAGGCCTGAGTGCTCTGCCTGCGAAAACAGCTCCTGAGCTTTGTTTTCGGCTGTGACGGCCTCTTGTAATCCCCTGCCAGCGAAAACGGAGCTTGGAAGGGCCGTATGTGTCCCCCGGGTCTTGAGTTTGACACCCCTGCTCTAAATTAGAAACTGCACAGTAATGAAACCCACCAGTCTACTTTGTATACCAAGCTCAATGAACCATAGTTAAATCAATCCCATGGGATTGTGGCACAGTGAACCCAGCCAGCAGTCTCTTACTACACTTTAACCACAGTACCAATTAAATTTTCTACTTTGTGAGTACCTGTCTCCAACATATTTCAATAGTGAGCCTATTTCCAATCAAAGGTTTGTGAATTGTTCTAAACCATACTTTATTAGAGGTTATGGAATCACTACTGGCTGCGTTTATGCAACTATGTTAAATTGTAAGCCATGATTTACAAACCATGGTTTGTTCATGTAACTCATGATATCTAAACCAAACAAAGTGAATATAGTTTAGGGTATCTGAATCCATATAATATAATATTGCACAATAGGTTGACCCCTTTTTCTTTGTGGCAGCCCCTCAAATATTGGAACACTGCTATCATGTCACCCCCCGGTCCTTTGTTTTATTAAACTAGATATATCCAACTGCAGCCGGCCTTCGTATGTACACACACACGCACACACACAAATATAGCTGTGTTGTATGATTCTTTGAGTAATGAAGAGACCTCTTGAATTTTCTTCAGTTGGAATTTGCACTCCTAAAGTTAATGAAGTGAAACACTTGGGCATTGCAGGGATTTTTTTTTTTTTACTGTTTTTAACTTCTGTTTATCCTTTCTGGGGGTCCAGTTCTAATTCAGGCTAAATTTTCCTGGGATAAATATGATGCAGCTTAATGCAAAATGCTTAACAGAAGACAGTTTTGTCTATCAGCTTAGCGCTTGGATAGGCAAGTGTTTCTAATAGCCATGACAAATCAAGCTGAAGGTGAAGAATTAGAACATTATCAGATAAGAGTCAGAGATGGTGTTAGGAAGAAAGTAACTTCAGTGTAAAATTTATAGATTCCACCAATTCTCAAGAGAAAGGAAGAGTCCATTTAACCTAGGCTCAGAAAAAAAGAGAGGATATAATTTCTTGGTTCTCTGTGAATATTGGAAAACTCAGAGACTGGATTTATGTAACAAACTAGCTGATAACCCAGTTGCCTGGGTATTTATTTATCCCTGTATTAGACAAGAAAAGGAATGAATTATAGCTATAGTGTGACTCGCAAGGCGCCTTTCTTTCCTCTTGCTTCGCCCTCTTTTTAACATCACACTCAACCTTCCGTAAGGGAAGGCAAGAGGCTCACTCACCCTCTCATGAAAAATGGCCTCCAGGTTTATGTGCCACCATCGGCTTCCACACCACATGATCTGACCCCGTCAATTAAGCTATGCTCTGCTCCGTGACCCGCTGCAGCCAATCGCCCAGGCTACCTTTGCATTCCACCGAGCTCCCCTTGACCCGCCTCTATGAGTGCAAGCACAGACACACAGACACACACACAGACACACCTGTGGTGCTAGGGGTGTCTTACCCCACAGTATTTGTTTCCAGAGAGTAAATCATCTGTATATCAAGTTTGGTTGGAATTGGTCAAGGCATTCCAGAGTTATGCTGGAACATACACACATACACCCATTTTTATATATATATAGATTAAGCAAATTGTATTTTGTTTGGGTTTGACTAACTTAGCATGCTTTGCAAACCAAGCCAACTGTATCTCATTTAATGCAACGCCTTAAATTCTAGGGAAAGAGAATATAAGCGATTTTCTGGCTTACGGACTTTCTACTCCAGTTTAAAATGTGGTAATCAACCCCAATGTTATTGATAACGGGATGAACGCTGTTACTGAAAAATATCAAAGGGAAAAGCTGTTGGAGAGAGGCTGATATAGGGAGAATGCCTGACTAGTTTGTGTATTAGTGATCCCGCAGCCAAATCCATTTGATTGTAAAACAAACATTTGGAATGAAAAACCTGAAAAATGAGGTTAGCCCTTGAAGCTTGCCTTTTTGAAGGGGAAAATAATAAACATGAAGGAAAGGCTGGAGTTTAGGTGAAGAGGGAGGAGTAGGAAATATCTCACAGTGTAATTATATAGTTGGTCATGTTTTACACGAGACAGTATGATTCCTTAGAGTCTAAATTTGTCTTCCGCATGAGTAAATAAGCCAAAGAAAGGATTAAGAACCCAGCAATTCTAAAGTGCAGTTCCTTATAATGACAAGTCGCGAATGTTAGCTATACCGAGACTGTTCTCTGAATAGAAGCTGGAACTGAATATTTCTGTGGTAGTTTGCAGATTTATCTGGAGAAATATAAGGAAGTGAAAAGGCTCCGGGCAGAAGTAGAGGAAAAGGCCTTGAAAACAAAAGCTTGGCTCTGAGGGAAAAAATTACAGAGATTCTGGATGTACAGCCTTGAATACCAAGTAGATCTATCAGTGTTTATCATCATCAGCCATTTGTTATGCACTGAATCAGACTGAACAAATAATTGTCTTCTCTCGCCACTGATCAGGTAAAAGAAAATCTAATTAACATTCTTTTAGACCTAATCTGGAACCTCGACTAAGAGGAGAGGAGTAAGCGTGAGATGAAAGTTGCTGGAATAAAGTAAAAACATAGGGTGCCATTTCTACCTTCTCCAACCAGATCTTCAAGTGGAGTTAATGGAATAATATTAAAGTAGGTCATGGGGAAAAATATTTCTTTGTGGACATGAGATTAAAATACAGCCAGTACAAAGCTTCCTGGTGGCACCAAGGGTTTGATTGCTGGAAATAAGATTTTAATCCCCTTGTAGGTGCTGCGCTAAGCTTTCTGAAATCCCATAGCAAACCCAGATTTTCAGGCAAAACACCAGAGTAAAACTTCCTTTCATGGTTTTCTTCTAGATATGCTGAAAACCGTCCTTGGGAATTCAGAAAACAGTCTTAATGGAGGACAATTGGTTGAAATTAAAATTAACCACTTGCCAAGTTCATACCCTATTTTTCTCCGATTACAGATGAAATACTGCATTTGAAACATTTAAAGTAGTTCTTAGGGATTTAAATCTGACCTTTTCTAAATTGGGTGTAGTCAGTTTACACGTTTATAAATATATTCCAAACATGACTGAACTTTTTAGGATGAAGGCAACTCTTCTTATCAGTAATTCTCAATGTCGTTCACACCATAAGCAAGAAGGACCCACTAATAGCCAACTCGCAAGAAATCGAAGAACTTTAAGTAATATTTGTTGAGGAAAGTTAGAAACTGTAGTAAAGTGTTTCCATCAACTCCCACAATTGAAAAGGTAGGCCCCATAGATAGAAAGTTATCAAATCCTGGTCTGTTTCCATCTGTCTTTTTTGTCACAGTGAGCATTGTTATCATATAATCAACTCTCACACACTTGTGAATTTAGAAGGCACCTTTCTTGTGCTGGCTGTATGGAAGGCAACCTCAGCTTTTTAAAAAACAAACAAACATGCTTTTTCTTACTTTTATGTAATTGCTACTTCTTTCTTGATTGTTTGGGAAAGACCCTAAACTTAACTGATACTTGGATCTTCTGCTATACAATAGGAAGCAAAGGTCTAAGCAGCTTTCCTTGGTCCTTCCAAAGGTGCTTTTTTCAAAAGAAATTGGACTTTTTTTGTTGTCCCCCCTCCTTGAGGACGTTTCTCTTCTCATCCAAGAAGCATCTTCAATTCTGATTGAATGGTGGATTGAACTGAAGATGCTCCATGGATGAGAAACGAAACATCTTCAAGAGAAAAAAAATGAAAGTTCGGTTTCTTTTGAAAAAAAAGCACCTTTGGGACAACCCTGACTTGGATGGCTGAGAATCTCCATAAATATTGTCCTTGATTCTGTTGCCAAAACAGCACATGAAAATTGGGGCAGCTCAGCTTGTTAACCATTAGGGTTGAATAAGAGTGGTGTTAGCACCTTCTGAGCATAACTCTGCGGTGTGTTTATAACAGCTGTTGTAGCTGTTTTTGTTTTTCTTTTATTACATAAATAGGGAATTACTTCATTGAGTGTCTGAAATCCCTTGTTAGTCATAGTCACAATGATTTCAGGAGAGGATGTTTCTTATGCCAAGAAAAATAGAAGGCGTATTTTCTACTGTGGTTGTGATTTGGGGATTATGCATGCTGAATTCCGTAACCAGATGTTGCCTTTGTAATTTTAAGAAGACATTTGGCTATTTTTCCTTTGTATAAATGAATATTGGAAAAGGCTAATCTAAAAACAGATTAATCCTTTTCAGAAAAAGCTGAACCAGTACTATAGTATTTGAACTACTATGTGTTATCCAGTTAGTTCAGTATGACGCATTTAAATTTCTTTCAGATATTCTTTTACCACAGCTGTTGCGCAATACCACCTATTTTTGTGCTTTGTTTCAATCTGGCTTTTTTTCTGAGGCAAAATTGTGAGCAGAAACCTTGTCATTTTAGTGAGTCTGGTGGAGACATATATGCTCTTTGTGCCAGTTACATAGGCATCATCTTTTAAAGTTTATCTTATGAATAATTTGAATAGTATCTAAAGTGAAAAGAAATATATACAGATCAACCTTGCAAATTCTATTAACTGCTACAGATTTATTTTTTTTATATTAAAAAAAAATCTTTATTTTGGTAGTACCAACTTGATAACTATTAGCAGAAAGATGAATTACTTAAAATTTCAGGTTTTTCCCTAGAAACAAAACATTGTTCTTACTAACTGAAAATGAACGCTTACCATCTGGTTCCTTATCATTACCTTTAATGCTGCATCATTTTTTAAAATTATGCTTTGTAAAATGCACCCAGCCCAAAATTTAGTTTCGTAGTCTCTGACTTCTGCAAGAATAAGGAAAATAATTGGATTTTCTGGGTTTCTGGAACTGGCTTGTATGTATTTTGATCCTTTATTAATCGTATTAAAAAGGGTTAATACAACTTGACTTTTCTGGGGATTGTACAGTAGAATCCTGAATTTATTTTATCTATTTGTCCTAGGATCCAGGATATTTTATCTTCTCCATATCTTTTGGTGGTAGTTGGTTGAATAGTGTTAATCAGTATTAATCAAGTTAGCATTAACCATACAACCAGAACATCATTAACTTTTATATCATCACTTCTACTTTCCTTTTCATCATGAGGCCCATTTGTTTTCTAGGATTTTCTGCATGAATCCCTCCCTCCCCTGTTATTTATGTTTAACCAAGGTGGGGGGGAATCCATGCAGAAAATACTTGGAAAGAAATTGGTCTCATGACCATGAAGTAAGTGAAAGTGATAATATAAAGCTGAATGATATCTAATCATATATTATTTCATAGAATAAACAAGCAATAATATTGTGATAATGGTATATTATCTTTTCATCTATATTAAAAACATGGAACTGTATTCACAGTTCGAAATAGAATGTGAGGTCACATAGTGGTTACTTGCCGATTATTAACTACAGCATTCTTGTATTCATGAGCGACTTTAACATGCTACTGGAAATATACAGGTAAGATAAACATATATGTTTATACATACAGGTAAGTTACATAAAGGTAACTTAAACATATATGTTTAACTTACTGACCACAATTGAGCTCAAAATTTTCATTGCTAAGCAAGACAGTTGTTAAGTAAGTTTAGTCCCATTTCACGACCTTTCTCACCACAGTTATTAAGTGAATCACTGCACTTGTTAGTAACACAGTTGTTAAGTGAAATCTGGCTTTTTCCATTGTTACGACCCAGAATCGCCCAGGCAGAGGCAGGCATCAACAGGGTCCTTTATTGCTCTGATTAAAGGCCACAACAAATGGCCCTACAATGTCCGGTAAAGTCCCAACCCACACTAGCCTGTCGGCAGCCACCCTCAGAGCCCCCAGCAGTAACTAGTAAACCATAAAGAAAGTCCAAAGAGAAGGTGCAAGGTCCAGAGTCCAGATACAAAGGGTCTACAAGTCCCCAAGACAAAAGACAAGGCACAGGCAGGAGCACAAGTCAAAGCCGGGGGAATGTAAGCCAAAACAAACAATTGTTCCTGGCAAAGACTAATTAAGTCTAATAATAATAGAAGACTCATGGCTTCTCTTTAACTCACTCCACTCTAGGTGTTCCTTGTGAGGAGGAGTAAGGGCGACCTTCCCCCACATAGGTTTGCAGACCTTCCCTGAGCTTGCTTATGCTCTGCTCTCTGTGACCTTGGATGAGTGGAGGAGGTAGCTGTTCTTCATCAGAGGGGATCTGAGGCCTATCTGCACGGCTGCCTGTCAGCAGCCGATGGATCCTCCCCTGTGTCCGCTCTTCATCCAGTGGACCATCTCCCCTAATGCCTGAGGGGCCTGGGACAGCAATCGTCCTCAGCCTCTGGCCTCTCCAAACATGTCAAGAGAGACCTGCCAACCCCGTCAGATGGTCCTGGTTTCAGTTCTCCTCCTCCTCCAAACTGGGCTCCGACGGGAAATTGACTCTGCTTGTCAGAAGGTCACCAAAAATGATCATGTGATCCTGGGACACTGCAACCGTCGTAATCCAGTGGCAAAGAATCCAAATTTCGATCACGTGACCACTGGTCAGAGGCACTGCGGGGCGGTCTTTCGCTGTTTCCAGGGCGCCGTGGTAGAATTCAATTTTTTAAACTACCGGTTCTGTGGGCGTGGCTTGGTGGGTGTGACTGGGGGCTCATGTGACTGGGTGGGCAGTTTCTGTCAGCAGGGCAATAAAGATTAGGCTAGAAACAACACCAGAATGATTCTTTCCTGCCTTCCTTACAGGATTAAACCTGTAAAGTGGAAAAAAAAAAAAGGAGATTTCTTCTAACAACCGGTTCTCCAAACTGCTTAGAAAATTTACTACCGGTTCTAGCTAGAATCTGCTAGAACCTGCTGAATTTCACCTCTGCCAGGGCGGCCCCGTGGCCCAGATCTAAGCTCCCCACAGGCTGGATCCAGGCCTTGAATTTGACACCCCTGCCCTATACCATGCCACACAAGTGGCTATCCAGTCTTTTCTTAAAAGCCTCCAATGATGGAGCACCCACAACTTCTGAAGTAATTAATTGTTCTCGCTGTCAGGAAATTTCTCCTTAGTTCTAGGTTGCTTCCCTCCTTGATTATTTTCCATCCATTTGCCTCTTGTCCTGCTTTCTGGTGCTTTGGAGATTAGGCTGGACCCATCTTCTTTCTGTTGGCCCCTCTGTTTTTGAATTAGAGGTGACATGAGTTTTTAAAAACCACATTAAGCAGGACACTAGTTGCTACTCCAGAAGAGGAGAAGGGCTGTGCTTGAAGCAGAATGCCCTATGTCTTGTTTCTCATTGTATGGCTAGTGGCCCGACATTACTGGATGCATTAAACATGCTTCTATTGTTACACCAGCTTGTGCGCTGGTACAGAAAGGTCCCAGAGACTCTGGTGCTAAGCTCTGACTTTCATGTGAGTTGCCTGGAAGACTTGGGCTGGTGGCAGAAACGAAGACAATTGTATTTTTCTTAAAGACCCTTTAAAAAAAAACAAAAAACCTCAAGATGCCTGCAAGGAACCTAAAAAGTACTCGGTAAGAGAGCCATGTTTGTTTGTTTCTTTCTTTCTAGCAAAGAAAACGAGCTTTAATATCAAATGGCTGCTGAATGAGATTAGTTTTAATGCATTCCTAATGTAAGGTTTCTGACTGTGTTTTGATGCCTCTAACAATTGTAAGACAGCTACTCCAGGATGCATTTTTAAAGGGGAAGAAATCGGTATACTATATTTTTTTTAAAATGCTGTTTTGAAGTTAGCAGAGGTTTTTCACCCATTAAGATGTTCTTGTCACTATTTTTTTTTATTTTTTTGATCCTGTGCTAAGCATGGAAAGTGTTTTGTTCTATTGCTATGGAAATGATGTTAATGTGTTGCCAAGATTTTTTTTTTCCCTTCCTCTCATTTTGCATTGAAGATGAAAATTGGGTCACAAGGAAGCTTAACATTCTGTTGTGCTGTTTACATGTTGTTTAGTACAAATGATAAATGACTAAAAATAGCAACTGATACCCATGTCTGCATTTTTACGTTTAACATTTTGCACATGGAAGAGGGATTCATTATCATTGTATATACATTATGCTGTCTTCCTGGTATTAAAGATATACAGTGAAAGTGGTCTGTGAATACTGTGAGTGTATTGATTTAGCAGTTTTATGCACTTCTGCATTGTTCAGATAAAACAGATTAATGAAAAGTTACAATTTTTGTAGAAAACGGATTGTTTTCTACGCTGGGCATTCTTTTGGGTTTAATCATAGGACATGCCTTTTGTGAATGAATGTTTTGTGCAGAACAATTCTGAAGGCAAGTGATTTTGTTATGAAAGTAACCTTTGTGAGAGAATCTACTGGAGAAACACGTTTTTACTGCAATAGCCATTTTGAAGCCAATTATGGTTTGATAGCAGTTTTTATCAATCTGCTTCATACTGTACTGAAAACATGTCAAGGAATTTATTTTATATTTTTTCTTCTTCTGTACAATTATGTCTGATTCTTGGCGATTGCCTGAACAAAGTCCCTGCAGTTTTCTTGGGCAAGGAAAGCTTGAGGTCATCTATTCTAGCTGACTTTATGCCCAAGGCAGAACTAGAAGTCACTGTCTCCTGGTTTCTAACATGATGCCTCAACTACTTACCAAACTGGCTTTCTTAGTTTTAATTTAATTAGTTAGTTTTAATTTAGCTCAAAATTCAGTAGTTTAATTTAACGTTTAGCTCAAAAGAATGTTTCAGTTGTTCCAAATAAATTGATAGTCCTAAACTGGCATTTATTTTATATCTCTATAATTCCTTAAGGCAGTGTTTCTCAACTTCGACAATTTTAAGATTTCTGGACTTCAACTCCCATCTTAAATTTCAACTTCCCCAGCATGCAGGTTAGGAAATTCTGGGAGTTGACATCCAGGTTGAGACAATTGCCAAGGTTGAGAAATATTACTTTAAAGGCTTGGTTTATTTGTACATTTCATATTTATATATTGCTTTAGACTACTATAGCTAATCTTTCTGTTAGTAAAAATGAACATAGTTTCATTTTAAATCCTGGTTATCTGTGTAATGTGGTTGGGTTATATGGTAGGAAGATACTGTATATTTCTGGATTTCTATGGTGGGGAACATCTGAAAGAAAACGAAAAGAAAAAATAATGTATTTAATCCACAAAATACTAGGCTTAGAAAAGGGAATTATTACTAGTAATATGATAAGCATAATCCATTAGATATTCATATAGCTTCCAGTCCTATATTTCAGATTGCTGTCTGCAAATTGGAAGGTAAGAAATGCAATTTCCCAGTGATTAAGTAGGCATTACATTATGAAAATAAGCAGTGAAATCATATATTAAATTCAATTTTTCCATTGTCACATTCATGCTTTCTGAATGTTTCCTGAAGCAGTTATTATAATCATATGTCACTGTGCCTTCATCAGTGAGTATAAGCTAAAACTTTTCTCCATGCTGACCATATTCTTTTTGTGCTGCAGAATTATATTTGCTTAAATATTTAAAATAAATTCTGTATAGCTCTTATTTTGTGTTTGTGTGTATGAAATTTATTTTTATTACATTTATTTGCTGTCTATCTTACTGATAAAGCGACAGCATTGGGTTGCAAGCCAGTGACTTCTGTGCCGGTCCCAAGCCCGGATAAATAGGGTTGCGTCAGGAAGGGCATCCGGCGTAAAAACATGCCAAATTTAAATATGCGAATCATCAGTGTTAATTCCATACCAGATCAGTCAAGGCCCGGGTTAACAACAACCGCCACCAGTGCTGTTGACCTACAGGGAGCTGGCTGAAATTGGACTAAGGATTTGGAGATGGAGCTGCCAAGCAAGAGGTCAAGAGGAAGGCCAAAGAGGAGATATATGGATGTGCTAAAAGATGACATGAAGTTAATTGGGGCGAGAGTAGAGGATGCCGAGGATAGAGTTAGGTGGAAACAGAGGATTCGCTGTGGCGACCTCTAACGGGAACAGCCGAAAGAAGACGACAATTCATATAGATGACTTTGTATACACGCACACATAATCATACACATACATATATACATACATATATGTATGTGCATAGATAGGCAGACAGACAGATGTGTACATACTGTATATACCTATATATTAGATGTGTACATACTGTGTATACCTATATATTATCATTATTATTGTGCTTTCAAATCATTTTTTGTTTTATTCCCAATGAATGCTTAGATAAGTTCATTCAATTTTTGGGACAAATTTTTCATAAGTGGCTTGCTGTTGCCTTCCTGGGGCTGAAAGAGAGTGAATTCATAGAAATATTTTATAAAGGGAGTACCTTTTCACGAATGCATGCAGTTATTATTTTGTTTTAGTTTAGTTTTCAACATCAGGGTTACAATTTGAATTTCTATGGAATGCTACTGCGGAACGTCTTGATCTTTAGAAACTCTCATTTGTATAGCTCACCTAAATAAGAGTGCAAGACCTGACTTGTAGCTTTGGAAATACAGGGGAAAAAGTATGGTGAGTCGTGGTGGTGCAGTGGTTAGAATGCAGTATTGCAGGCCACTTCTGCTGCCTGCCAGCTGCCTGCAGTTTACCAGTTTGATTCTCAGTAGAGTCAAGGTTTACTCGGCCTTCCATCCTTCTGAGATGGGTAAAAGTGAGGACCTAGATCAGGGGTCTTCAAACTTGGCAATTTTGTGACTTGTGGACTTCAACTCCCAGAATCGCTCAGCCAGCTTTTGCTGGCTAAGGGATTCTGGGAGTTGAAGTCTACAAGTCACAAAATTGCCAAGTTTGAAGACCCCTGAAATTGTTGAGGGCAATATGCTGACTCTGCAAAACCGCTTAAAGAGGGCTGTAAAGCACTGTGAAGCGGTATATAAGTCTAAATGCTATTGCTGTAAGAGCATGCGCCATCTTCTCAGTCTAACAACTTTGGTATTTGATTTTGTAACAGGGCCGTTATTTCAAAATAAGGTCTTTTCATTAGTGTGATGGAATGCGGTCTGAATTCCCAGAAGGGAGGGGCGGCATTCCAGAGGAACAAGAGACAGCAAAGTTTAGATGGTTTGGTTGCATCATTACAGATACCAGAGTATATCTGTAACGATGCAAGTAGTTTGCTTTAGTTTGGCATGATTTCTCTCTCGAGATGAAGGAACAATAAAGGAAACTGTTCAGAAGGACCTCAGCGTGTCTTTCTTGGTTTGTTTTTTGGAGACTGACACTACTGACTTGAGAACAGCTGCTCCTATGGATGTTATTGTAAAACCAAAAGAAGTAATAACGGCTTATTTTAATTTGTCATATTTCCAATGTGTTCGTATATAGTTGCTCGTTTTTGCTTTTTGCACGCCTTCTTAAATAACCGAGCAAAGGCTCCCAGTGAATGTGTAGATAATTATCTGTTTGTTTACATTTAAATAATACCCTTTGGAAGCAACAAACCCCCTTTTGTTAAGTCCCATATAATAGCTATTGTTAAACTAAAATATAGTGTGTTTTGCTTATTCTCTGCCCGTTTTTGTTTTCCCGTAAATGTTTTGAAAACTGCTGAATTAATTATCCCTAAATTATATAACTTTGAGGTTCATAATCAATGTATATTAATGTACTGTGCAGTTTTAATCTCTACAGTGCTTCCCAAACCTGGGTAAACTATCCAAAATTAAGTAAAAGTGTTTTTTCTTTGAGCAACAAGACATGAACAAAAGAGACTTTTGAATTGGCTTAAAATGTTTCACCTACATTGCGTAAAAAGGATTTTCTGATGAGCGGTTTTGAGTAACGAAGGGGAAAAATTTGGAAAGTACCAGCATACATGCTTTTCATAAAATGTAGCTTGGGGTTACCTTAATAGAGTTGCTCATCAAATTTGTTGAATGTGTCCAAATAAACAATTTCCGTTGAATGGATATATATTGGGATGAGGGTTTCACATATGTATATAAGGATTATATTTTGTGTGTGTGTGTATTTGTATATATTTATATATAAGGATCAGTAAATACTTTACTGAGATAATGGAGCACAGCTTCTTGCCTTGAACGGCGATCAAAATGAGGAAAAATATTCATGATACACAGTTTTTGTGTTAAAATGAAATATCTGAAGTATTTCTGTGTTATGGTGGACTTTAGATGTGGGCTTTGATCTTATGTCATTTTACAGAGGGACATCTAATGCGTTGTGCAGTTAAAGGTACATTTCCTGGACAGTCCTCAACTTAAGACCACAATTGAGCCCAAAATTTCTGTCACTAAGTGGGACAGTTGTTAAGTGAATTTTGCCCCATTTTATGACCTCGCCTGTCACAGTTGTTAAGTGAATCACTGCAGTTGTTGAGTTAGTAACACGGTAGTTTAAGTGAACCTGGCTTCCCCATTAACTTTGCTCGTCAGAAGGTCGCAAAAGGGGACAATGCAACCGTCATCAATATGAGCCAGTTGCTGAGGGTCTGAATTTTGGTCACACGAAGCTGGGGATTATGTAATTATCATAAAAGTGAGAAATGATTATAAATCACTTTTTCAGTGCCGTCATAACATCAAGTGTGTTCACTAAACGAACTGTATTCCCGTCAGCTTGTTAAAGTAGCATGTGCTTCATACTTTCCACATGATCACCTTCAAAGTTTTTAACCAACATGTATGTATTGTTAACATTTAAATAATACCCTTAGTAAGCAACAAATATATATA
>JAEANM010009461.1:0-16358 GCA_017656035.1 Myanophis thanlyinensis
TTCTCCATTTTGTGTGCTGATCTGTTCCTGAAGATAGGGCAGTGGGAGGATCCAGGAAGGGGCATTTATAATAAAACATGATTTCCCTAGTAGAATCCCATAGTCATGTTTAAAGTTTAAGCTTTGCGTGCCATATAGTGAAGCACATGAAAAGCATGCTTCTTCACGGTCACTTAACGTGTTCGTTTTGTGGTTACGTGAGGCACTGCGTGCATTGGTCTTTATTCTTACAGTAGAGAAGTCATTAATTATAACTTTTTGTGAATTGGGACAAACTTGCTTTTTTTTTTAATTCCAATCTAAATTTATTAGGAGTCGGAGTCGGTGCATTGTTTGCTGACTCCGACTCCAGGTACCCAAAATTTCCTCCGACTCCACAGTCCTGCTTTAGAGTGCCTTAAGTTGAATGCTTTTGACTCATATCTTGATATTATTCAAATATGAGAAACAAAACTAAAATTCACTACTAAAAGAAGCCACTATTTTATTTTCTAGGCTGTTACACATGATTATTATTATGAAAACATGAATAAAGAGCAAATTGATTAAAGAATTAACTAGAAAATAAGAAACTCATAAAACAATTCTTTGAATGATCCCTATGGAAGTACAATTACATTTGCAAATGTATTTGTGTATCTCTTCATAGATACATTGATAAGGTTTATTAATTTTCCCGGTGTTAATCTTTAGCTCTGAATTACTGTAAATATGTTTAGATGGTGGCTTGATCCCATTCAATATACACACAATTATACTTTTCTTTAAACTCTCTTGCTGAATTTAAAATTCACTAATCACAAAGATTAGTATTTAAAAGCTACTATGGAGAGACATCCATGAATCTGTATTAAAATAATAGAATATTTTCCAAAACAGTTTGTCACAATTTGCTTTGAACAGATATAATGTATAATGTAAAATGTTTAGTTCGCATGATAAACATAATAGAAAGGAAGAAGAAATGTAAATTTCATCCTTTCTTGTATATAATAAAATTAATTAGTTGCTATTTACAGGCTTTAAATTTTTACTGGAAAATAATCTGCTTTCTTTTATAGTTTGATGTGAAATTAAAGCCTGTATCGCTATAATGGGAAAGAAGCGAACAAAAGGAAAAAATATTCCTGCAGATGTCTCACCAGATGTACTGGGTATGCATAACATATACAGATAATTTGTTTAAATTGCACTGCTATGGAAAACAGTAAGATTTTACTTCTTAGCAAAATGCTTATGTGGCCTTGAAGATGTTTATCCAATTAAGGTTCAACTTCTATAGAGAGAAACTATGGGTAAACATGTTTATTTTAGTTCATATTTATGACATAAACCCATATGTTTTGGTAATCTAGTTTTCAGGTAATTAGCATCAAATTAAAATCCAGGAGCTAGTGCTGTAGCTAAGAGCCATTGACAAACACATCACAAAACAAATGGATCAAATTTCTGAAGGGGATTTGTTACTTTTTCTTCTTTGTATATATAGATATATGTGTGTGTATATGTATATGGTAGTCCGTTTCTCAAAAGTTTGGTACTGACAGCCAACTGATCTTTGGCCATATCTTATGGACTCTAAATAATATGTATTTAAAGCCCCTTTAATGTTGATTCTTATTCTGGGTAAAATTTCTCACAGGACCAACATGCAAGCACCTTCGCAAAGGATTGGAACAAGGTCTTCGGAAAAAAGTGTTGCAGACTATGGACTTGAATTCCTGCCAGGATTGCCAGATAGATGAAAAGTCAGATAAGAGGGCAGAAGACAAACCATCAATATGGTTATGTTTAAAATGTGGCCATAGGGTATGTACCAGTTACTATTACTAACAATGAAAAATATATTGCAGATGTTTTAAATTAGGATTTCATTTTATTCCTCCTGAGGAAAATAATAGAACCAATTTTTTTTCTGTCATGCAATTCCATCCAAGCATCACAACACAACCTCTACATGGTACAAAATTTAAGCATACCTTCTTTCTGTAAATTTGAATGCATGATTATTTCCAGATTCAAAACAAAAAAACAGTAAATGAACAAATGCATTATTTTGGACTCTTTCAGCCAGTACTTTATGACACCTCTTAGAGCAAATACAATTATTTCTGAATGTTTCCCATAGCTATCCAAATCTTTTGCTTCTAGCTCAGAAATATTATTAGGCTTTCTTTTGAAACTGCATATATGAGTATCCACCCAAATGGTCAATCATTTTAAAGTCTGCAGACTGTGATGTCCATTCTAGAATGGCCTCCCCCTTTTTAAAATACTTGTTTCTTGTAAATATTTCATAGTTGATTTTGAATTATTCAATAAAATTGCCATTTTACTAAAGTATCTAACTTCACTTTGAGCTTCTGTTTGTAACACTTACATTTTGAGAAAGTGTAATATTGTTCATGGTCTTCCAAATCTTTTTGCTTCATGTTCAGCAATTCCATATAACTTCCATTATTCACTGTTGAAATTGGTAGCTTGAAAAGCTTGTGAGTGTGCATCCTTCTCTACTTTTCAAGAATGAATTGCTATTTATGAAATTTACTGGCTCCTCATGTTACCATAGAATAACTTTGGATGACATACAGTCACACACACACACACACACACCAAAACAAATATAAACAGGCCAAATATTACAATCCAATTAAAAATGGGGAGGAGGCAAGATGTGGGGAACATGGGATCTGTTGTTAGTCAATCAACCACCACTGCTGTGACGTTCCCCCACTGGAGCCACAAGCTAGCTGGCAGATGATTGTAAGTCATCCAAAATTATCCTGTGGTAAGATGAGGCGCCAGTAAATTTCATAAATAAATAGCAATTCACTTTTGAAAAGTAGAGAAAGGATGCACGCTCACAAGCTTTTCAAGCTAGCAATTTCAACAGTGAAAAATGGAAGTTATATGGAATTACTGAACATGAAGCAAAAAGATCTGGAAGACCATGAACAATGTTAGAATTTCTCAAAATGTAAGTGTTGCAAACAGAAGCTAAGCTTATTGCTGAAAAGTTCAGGTTTTTATAGAAAGTCAGGAGGGTTGGGGCCAACCGCACACCATGGAGCAAGATGTTCCAGAGGCATTTTCAAATGCTCAAGCAACTCTTTGGAGAACGTTGATAGAATTTCAGTCACAAGTTATTGTTGTGGAATTGTCCTCATTCAACTAGTAGCAGGTCTAACAAATCAATCTGTTTTTAGGGACATATTAACAACTGAACAAACAGACAGGGTGTCCAAACTTGTCATACATGCTTTTATTTAATTAATTTTGAATCTATCAAGAACTGCATGTAAATAATAACTGCACTTAAATTGCAGAAGTCATTTTTAACTGTAAACTAAAACAATTTTTGTTTCACCTTAACAAAATACCTTACGTATGTGAATGCTAAAGTTCCATACTTGCATTACATTACAGGGTTGTGGCAGATATTGCCAAGAGCAACATGCCTTAAAACACTATGAAACAGCAAGATCAGAACCTCACTGTTTGGTTCTTAATGTGGAAAGCTGGTGTGTCTGGTAAGCTTTATCAACATACATTTATTTTTATTATTTATTTGTGTCCCAGCTTTACTATTTTTGCAAATAACTCAAGGCAGAAAACTTGTCCACTATACCTTCCTATTCCTGTTTTCAACTCCTGTTTTCACAACAATAACCCTTTGAGAAGGCCCTGACTGAGAGACAGTGATTGGTCCAAAATCACCCAGCTGGCTTTCATGATAACACAGAACTCAAACTCATAGTTTCTTGCTTTCTAGCTTGATGCCTTAACCACTAGATTAATGGTAAATGTTTACCATAAATAGGAATGAGGTATTTTTCTAAGGACTGTTGGAGTAATATATTTGCATTTGAAAAATGTATGACTTATGTTCTACTACTTACTGTTCTAGTTTGATGTAAACCAAATTATTAATTGTGCATTTCTGGACTCTTTAATCAAACTAGGTGCTATTTATGCGATGATGAAATACAATATAATTCCTCTACTCGACTGGGCCAGCTTGTGGATTTTATTAGAAAACAAACTTGTATGAACATTCCAAATACAGGTCAGCTTCTTTTTAAAGTTTACTAGTTACATTATTCTCAAGAGAAACTATGTCATCATCAAGAGGCAACACAAACTTGATAAGACATAATCATTCACTTACATTAAGTGATATTGAGAGTACTAAAATTTTAATGTATTATAATCAATTGATTTTAAAAATGTAACTACTTTTAACTAAGATGTTAGAGCAAATCAGGAATACTGTAGTCTTCGGTGTCTGGAGGGAAAATTTGAAATAATACTTGCATTTAAATTTGTAACAACTACTTTTAGGTTGAAATTGAATTGTAAGTACTAAAATCCCTTATTCTATATATTCTACATTTGAAAATCCCATACATTTCTTGCCTTCATAAATCATATTGATTCAACAAACTTGGTTTTGTTTTGTTTTTTGTGCCTTTGAAATACTGTTGACTCCAAGCAATCGCCTGAACTAGTCTGTGCAGTTTTCTTGGCAAGATTTTGGAAGTGATTTGGCATTGCTTCTTTTCTTGGGGCTGAACAGGAGTGACTAGGTCCAGGTCACTCAAACAGCTTCTTGCCAAAAACTTCATTAGAATTCACAGTCTTCCAGTTTCTATCCTTGTGCCTATATCACTACACCAAATTGTCTGTCTTGTAATATTCGCTTATATGTATTACTTCCCTCATGTGATCTTATTTTAAACTATGTTTATGTTTTGTAGAATGTTTCAATTGCTGGTTTTATATCCATAGTCATTTGTGTGAGATACACAGTCATACAAATTTGACAAATAATTACTGTAAATACTACAATTCTCTCACATTTCATTCTCTGACCCAGATTCTTAAAACAATGGCACAGGCTATAACTGTTTGACATATTTTCTTTTTAAATAGCATCATTGAGATATCAGATTGTTTTTACTAGCATGCAGGAAATGTCCGTCTTTACTTTCGCTTATTCAACATGCTGTAGGGCCGTGATGGTGAACCTATAGCATGTGGCCATAGGTGGCACGCAGAGCCCTCTCTATGGGCACGCATTATGCCCAGCTGCTCCTGGATTTTGCTCACTTAATTGCCTGGATCACAAGCAGCTCCCAGATCCAGACCTTCTGGCACCAATTGCCTGGACCAAGTGCTCCAGGCCAGCAGCTCCCAAATCCAGACCTTCTGTCATCGATCACTCGGACCACATGCTCCAGGCCAAGCAGCTCCCAAACCCAGACCTTCTGTCACAGATTGCCCAGACGACTTGCTCCAGGCCAGATCTTCCCTCGCCAAGCTGCTCCCAGACCTTCCCTCGTCACGACATGCCCCAGGCCAAGCTGCTCCCAGACCTTACCTGCTTTTCTTCCATCATGGATTGGGCCTAGCTGCTGTGAGTACTGTTGTGTGATCTGCTGTCTTCCCTGGCTGGCGGGGTGGGAATGGGATCTGGGAGGAGGGTATGATGGAAAGGGGGACAGGCCCGCAGCTGAGGAGTAACCACGAGCCACGGTTCACCAAAGATGCACGTACACACCAGAGATCAGGCTTGGAGAAGGCTGAAAAGCCCTTGTCAAAAATGTTTTCCTGCCTTCCGCTGCACTTTGATGAGCCTAGCTACTTGCCCGAGTGTATTCCTACTTGTGCACGCCCTCCTGGCTCTGCAACAGACAGCCAGGGGGTCACGTGAAGAAAGGAAGCCACAGCTACGGCTTGGGTTTGTTTTAAAAAGTTTTCCTGCCATCCGCTGTGCTTTGGCGAGCCCAGCTGCTCGACCGAGAGTATTCCCACTTGCCAAAGCATAGTGAAGGCAGCAAAACTTTTTAAAACACACCTGAACCACAGCTGTGGCTTCCTTCTTCACACGATCCCCTGGCTGGCTTTTACAGAGCCAGGAGGACGCACACAAGAGGGAAGGCGTGAGGGCTGAGCTCACCAAAGCACAACAGAAGCAGGAAAACTTTTTAAAACACACCCGAGCTGTAGCAGTGGCTTCCTTTCTTCACATGACTCCCTGGCTGGCTGTTACAGAGCCAGGAGGACACACACAAGTGGGATATTCTCCTCAAGCAAGCAGCTGGGCTCGCCAAAGGCGCACACCCAACTCTGGGATCAGACTCAGAGAAAGCCAAAGAGCCCTCGCCAAAAATGTTTTCTTGCCATCCGCTGCACTTCGACGAGCCCAGTCCTCACCCAAAAACATTCCCTCTTATGTGCATCCTCCTGGCTCTGTAAAAGCCAGCCAAGGAGTTGCATGAAGAAAGGAAGCCACAGCTGCCTGTTTGCTCCTCAGACCCAGAGGAGAGAGAGGAGGGGGGACAGAGGGAAAGGGAGAGAGAAATGAAAGCTAGAGGGAGAGAAAGAGGGAAAAGAGAAGGAGAGAGAGAAATGAAAGCTGGAGGGAGAGAAAGAGGGAAAAGAGAAATAAGACATTAAAGAGAAAGAAGGGGGAGAGAAAGTGAGGGAGGGATAGGAAAAAGAGAGAAAAACAGAAATGGGAGGGAGGGAAACCTTTCCTTACCCTTCTCCCTGCCCTTGCCACTGGCCCTGCCTTGCTGCTTACACTTCCACTTTATCTTATTTATGCAAATTCCCCGAGGAAGTAGGTCCAATGCATGCACAGCAGAGCAGTCCAAAAGCTGGTGGTCAATGGAACGTTGGCCCCCTTGGGCTGGTGATCAGCAAATTCAAAAGGGACCCCAGCTAAGAATCACTGCCATAGATTGTTGATTCAGGGAATATCCATTTCTTTAGTGTTAACTAATAGTGTTAGCTATTTTTAGTACAGGGATAGATTTGTATTAGATGCTTCATTTTTTTTTTTTTTTTCTGTTTTCTTGTAGACTCCAAGTCTTGAACACCCAAAAATGAGTACAGCAAAAAACCCAAAAACAGATAGTGGAAGATCATTCCAAGAGGCCTGGACAGAGTCATTTGGAGTGATTGAACACAGTGGGAAAGCATTGCATACTTGTGTAACGAAAGTGTTGTGTGTTGCACATCAAGTGTCAGAAGGCACTTTGACACCAACCACAAAAACATTGTCAAACTTGGTGCAACTGAAAGAAAAGAGTTTAATGAAGGGAAATTGAAGAACTATCATTCCCAGTCTCTTAGTTTTTCAAACTACCTTTCCCGAACAAACCCTTTGACAGCTGCCAGTTTTCAAATTTCACTGCATAGCAAAACATGGCAAGCCCCTCTCTGATGGAGATATTATCAAAACAGCCATGTTGTCTGGGTGTGATTCCCTTTTCAATGATTTCTCAAACAGGGATAAAATTATTAAATGCATCTCTGAGGTGCCACTTAGCAGAAATACTGTTAAAGATAGAGTCCAGCGCATGGCAAGTGATGTTAGTGAGCAGCTTACCACTTACAAAAGGCAGCCTGTTATTCCATGTGCGTGGATGAAAGTACAGATGTAAATAATCATGCAAGGCTAGCAGTGATTTTGCGTTATGCTATTGGTGACATCATGAGAGAAGAGCCGGTGAAACTGGTGTCTTTGCCAGAAAGAACACAAGGGATAGATATCTACAATGCTGTGATGGAGGCTTTTTTGTCACAAAACATAAGACCAGAAAAAGTGGTTTCAATTACTAGTGATGGGGCACCTTCTATGGTGGGGGCAGCATCTGGTTCCATACAGTTATTTGTTACAGAAACAAAACATCAAGTCATTCAGTTCCATACATCAAGAAGCTCTTTGTGCCAAAAAATTTGAAAATGTCCTCAACGATGTCACAAAAATGGTGAATTATATCATGGCTTGTGCTCTGAATTTTCGGCAGTTTAAAGCACTTTGAAGTTCAGGCTCAGTATAATTGTTTACTTATGTATAATAATGTCCGGTGGCTGAGCAGAGGACGAGTCCTGGAGAGATTTGTAGCTTGTTTGGATGAAATTAGGCTGTTTATGAATGAAAAAGAGCAGCTCACTGATATGGCCTGGCTTACCAACCTCATGTTTTTTACGGATTTTACAGCACACTTCAGTGTACTGAACAAACAACTACAAGGTGTGGGAAAAACAGCAGAAAGAATGTTTTGTGATATCAAAACATTTGAGAGAAAACTTCAGGTTTTTGAAAGAGACTTTGAAAGTGGGCAGCTGAAATATTTTCCAAATCTAAAAATGCATTTAGAAAATTCTACAACATTTGCAGACAATGCTATAAGCCTTCAGGAAATCTACAAGGAATTTTCTAGCACTGTAGAAGCTACAAAGGTGAATTTTAGTAACAGATTTGATTTTTACAGTTCCGTAAGATGGAGACAACTCTGTGTTTTCTTACTTCTCCAGATAAAACCAAATTTGAAGAACTTGATCTTTCCTACTTACACTGGTTAGATTTAGAAAATCTGGAAATGGAGCTATTGGAATTTCAAGAAAATTCTATGTGGAAAAATAAATTCTATGACCTGCGTGAAATACTTGAGAAGATAGAAAAGATGACAAAGGACAGCACAGTTAGTTCTGACACAGTTACTTCTGAAAATGAAATCCTTAAAGTGTGGAATTCTCTGCCAGATAATTTTAAGTCAATGAAAGCACTTAGGATTGCTTTTCTTACTTTGTTTGGATCATCTTATGCTTGTGAGCAACTGTTTTCAGCTCTGAATTATATCAAATCTGACACCAGAAACAGACTAACAGATGACCTGAGTGCTGCATGTGTTGCTCTCAAACTTACAAAGTATGAGCCAAGGTTAGAAAAATTATCAGCATGCATATAAGAGCAAAAGTCACATTAATCAAAAGCATGCCAAATGCAAACTTTTATCTTTCAATAAAAATTTGTTTGATTCATTGAAAACTCTCTTATTGTGGGGGTTTTTTCCCAGAGAAAAGTCGTTAATCATGCTTGAGTTTTTTCTAAACTAAAATCTCATTGTTCAGGTTAAATTTCCATATTGGCACTTCACGATAAAAAAGTGGGTTTTGAGTTGCAGTTTGGGCACTCAATCTCTAAAAGGTTCACCATCACTGCTATAGGGCAAAATCTATAGTATAAATGTATATAGTATTACAGTAGTATACTAAAGATTTTAAAATTACTGTAGTGTCTTAGGATGGTACTGCTAATTGAAACTTGATGGACTTATTTAAAGATCCTGTTTTTTCTGTGTTAGCCATAAGGCTGAAAGTTAAATGTATCTGCTTTGATTAGCTATCTATGAATTGTTTGAGAGGGGTAACTTGGTGAAATTATATGTTTTATAGTACTTGTTTTTGCTTTAAATAACATTTGTAATTGCTCTACTTTATCCTTGAGATGTTGAACAATTGTCATTGCTTTTTATTTACTGTATTTTTAAAAAAATATTTTTTAGCTTCTAAAAATGAAGAAAAACCTTTGGAAAACAAAAAGCTTAAAGACCACAAAAATGAGGAAGAGAAGGAGAAGAAGGAAATCTTGTTCAAAGACAATAAAAATCAATTAAATGGCAATTCAGAAATGACGGTGAAAGGTCTTAGCAACCTAGGAAATACATGTTTTTTTAATGCAGTTTTGCAGGTGTGATATAATTAACTTCTCAGAATTTTACTGTGTCATACCTTACGATTGTATTGGGGAAAAAATACAATTGTAAGATTGCTACTTACTAGCTTTATTTTTTTGCTTATTTTCATGTGGAAATCCTTATCTTTGGATTCTTTTCCATTTTAATTTTGGGAGCCCTTTTAATATCAGCACTTAGGAGAGCTTTATTTGTGTGAGTGGTGGGTGTTCATAAATTTACAGAGATTTGAGAAACAATGTGATGTTTATTGGGTCATCTTTCATTTAATTCTGTTCTAAATGTGTATCCCATTTTATGTATAAAACCTGCTAATTTGTATGTCTCATTAATTCACAAAATCTTATTCCAATCTTTGTTTAAATGTTATATCAAGTAGATTAAATTACGTTAAAATCTGGTCATAAATTGTTATAACACCCCTATGTCCAGAATTAATTTTCCAGCTTTTTTGCTGGGGTCGTTAAGTGAATACTATGAATATTAAGCCACCCTATTCAGTGGGTAGGATTTTTTGCCAGAAGCCAGCTAAAAACATGGAAAATTGCAGTCATGTGTCCACAGAATACTCTGACTGGTCATAAAGCTGACCCAATTAACATTCAATCATGCTTAAGATATTTATGATATTTACCATAAAGCACCCATTATATGTCCGCTGCAATAGTCATAAAGCAACCTTTGAAAGTCATAAGTCAAGGACAATCAGAATCATTTCTAAAAGCAATGTGGAAAAACTATGGTGAGCAAGACACTTTTTACAGCCAATTCTATTAAATTTATATAATAAATTATAGAGTCATAGACTTTTGCATACAAATAAAACATCTCTTCAGTTTTTAAATTTGCAAACAATTCACTTTTTTCTCACAGAATCTATCACAAACATCAATTCTGAGAGAGTTGCTGAAAGAAGTAAAAATGCCTGATTCAACTATTATACTTACGCCACCAGAATTCTCCATAACGGTATGTAAGTTGGTGTTTGAAATATATTAAAACTAATTATGGATAGATTTAAATTCACTAAGCAAATGATGCTATTATTTCATAGATAGCTTTTAAAGACAGAAAATAATCAGGGCATTGATTCTTTGATCTTACTCAAGCACAGTACTAAATTGCATTGTTCATGTGAACAAAGACTTATTTCTCTCACTCATTCTTTGACATGGCTGAGGAGAGACTAAAAATGTTGAATAACAGGATCCTTTTATTATGCCTTAGTCCAGAGAAAGGCCCTGAAGTTGGCTTTTTGAACTTTGAAGCTGGCTTTTCCTTTTTAGGCAAAGTTAACTGTAATTTATCTCTTTGCCTTTCAAAAACATTGTTCTTAGTGGTAGAAAGAGAAATGGTACAGGGCTGTAACACATGTAACTACATATGCTTTATTTTTTCTGACACAAAGTTGTAATGTCAAGCCAGCACAGTAGTTTAAATTGTACTAGAAAGTAACATTAAACTGTTAACTTAAACATTAAAATATTTGATTATCATGAAGAGAATCCAATATAAATGAGGAGAGAGGTTGGGGTTTTTATTAATCCTTTTTGGTATTCAGTCCATTATTCCTACAAAAATGTATGCCTCTTTTGCTTCGGAGAGGCAGATTGGCTTTTTCAGCTCACATCAGAAGAAACAATAATTTATCAAACTTATACCCACACAATTCACAATAACTTTGGGAGGCTCACAACAATCAAAGAAATTATGACAAAATTAGTAAAAGATGGTAGGTGGACACATCGGATGGTATGAAGCAAGGCCTCACCAAAGGTCTAAGTTAAAACCCAGGTCTTCACTGCTCTTTTGAACTAAGGGCCTGGGGGCATCTAATTCTCAGAGAGCCACATCCCAGAGGGCAGGAGCTGCTACAGAGAAGGTTCAATTCCGGGAGATCAATAGATGATATTGTTTAATCAAAGGAACCTCAAGTATGTCAACGCTGCAATATTGAGATGACCAAGCAGACACTATGGGAGATAGGAGTCTCTCAAGTAACCAGGCTCTATACCACATACAGTGTTTATAGATAACAGCTAGCATTTTGAATTGCACCCAGAAGCAAACTGTCAAGTTTTGCAGCTCACAAAGCAGAGATATTACATGGGCATACCAAAGCACATCCATCACTGTTCACACTGCTGAATTCTAAACCAGCTGAAGTTTGTGGGTGGTGGTCAAGGACAATTCCATGTTGAGCATATTGAAGTAGCCAAGCTGAGGTGACTGGGAATGAGTCATGTTTGAAGGCATTTCAAATGTTGTGCAAAGTCCTTCCTGCCCACAGTTGCCACTTGCTTTGCAAGTCCAGGGGAAAAAAACCATACTGCATACCAACTTTGAAGACAGAAGTGCTACCCCATCCAGCAAGGTAGGATATTCCCAGATCTGGGTAGCCCAAATAAACAGACCCACCCAGTCTTGTTAGGACTCAATTGGAGACAGTGATTGTCTATTCAAATCCATAGAGACAAACTTGACAGCCTTAGTTGACTAGACCAGGGTCAAAAGATATAACTAGGTATCATCAAGATGCAGATGATATCAAACCATAAATATAAATATATAAACCCCAAACAAAAGCAGCATAAGTGAATGCATAAAATATGCATCCATTTACAATAGTCTCTTTATGTGATCTTTAGGAACCTTTGGTAGTAATGCTTGATCCTCCAAGACCTCTAACACTAGCAATGTGCCAGTTTCTAGCAGACATGCAAGAGACAAAAAAAGGATCTGTGACCCCTAGAGAACTTTTCTCTCAGATTTGTAAAAAGTGAGTATTTTGTTTATAAATTGTAAAAAGAACTGTTTAAGCAGATATATTTTGTGTAATTTTGGGTTTATTTAATTTTAAATTGATCAGAATACGAAACTAGTATTTACCTTTTTATTATATGTATATATGTATACATTTATCTATATGTATTTATTATTTGTTAGAGCAGATCCAAACTAGAGAGAAAAATTTGGATAAGATCAAAAGAGTCAGTAGGTTGTTGTTTTTTTGTTTATTTACAATTGGCTTAAACTAATATTTGAATCTAATTCAACATTGGTTTCAACCTCAACCTTCAACCTTTGGAAGAGTCTTACATACTAAGTCAGCATGTCCATTTAAGAGAGAAATCTGTATGCAGGATTTATAGTTTATGTTATACTTAATGTCTTAGTAATAATTGTATTATATTATTTTGATAATATGCTAATTTTTTTAAATTGTTATAACTTTAACTGATCAGGTAAATATTAAAGTGAAGTTCTCAGTTGCTATACATATATAACCTTTTTCAGACAATTTCAAGATGACAATTTACTTATAAATATATAAAGGCTTCCCTATGGTATGCATTTAATAAGGGGTTAATGCAGCATTTTAGAAAGATATGCATAAAATTATATTGTGACTATCTTTTTAAGCAATATTTTTCTGACTGTCAGATTATATCAGGAATAGTACAATGAAATAAACTGTTTCATAATTTCAACAGTATTTGTTATTTTAACACCTTCTGAATTACGATCCTGCCCTCCATTGTCTGGAAATAATAAGTTCATGTGTGATTGTTCTGTACCATTTTTTGCTTTCTGTAATATTTATACAGCATTGCACTTTTCCTTAATCTGTATCTGTGCATATTTCACAATAGAGCAACACGATTCAAAGGATATCAGCAGCAGGACAGCCAAGAGTTGCTTAGATATCTATTGGATGGGATGAGAACTGAAGAAATCCAAGTAAGTATTTCATGATGAATCATTATAGTAATTTTAGTCTGAAAGTTACATTCTTCTTTATTTACAAAAAAAGATAAATGGGAATGAAATTGTCAATTATTTCTGAAGTTCAATTTACAAAATCTATATATTAAGTAACTGAAGTCTTCATTCAAAATGAATATGGGCCGGCTTCAATCTCGTACATATTTTGTGGACAGTAGATTGTGATTCATGTTGACTAAATATGTACATTTTGTCATTCTAATTTTAAAAATGCTTATTGAACTTTTATGTACAATATGAACAGTACTCTAAATTTAATGGGATATTTCCTTCATCATTCCCAGGAAGGACTACATAAGCCATTGGGCCTTTAACCATAAGAAAGTCATTTAATCCACCAAAATCTGATTTGTATAAAAATATACAAATTATTTTGATGACTTTTTATTCAGCCTATCTCATTTTCATTCCCCATCCAGCTCATTTAAATACTCCTCAGAGAATTGGAGAACCCTTCAAACTTGTTACAAGTACAGAGTAAAAAATGTGGAATATCATTTTTGTTTATTTTACAGAGTTGAAGATGCACACTAATACTAAAGCTAATATTTTCTATTGACTAATAAACTGATCAATGAATAGTATTTCTATAACAAATACAGTTGTTGAACTAAAAATATACATCATTATATTTATTTCTAGAGAACAAGTGCTGCAATTTTTAAGGCACTGAATAATTCTGACAAAGAAAATGAAGAGTTGAAAAAAGAGATTAAAGGTAAATCAGCCCTGTTTTATCATTTACATATTTTAAGTGGAATCTTTCACTTTTGAGAATGAAGTGAACCTATCTCTTTCCTTGAATGAGAGTTGTTTTAAAAATGATATTCATTTAAACAGGAGTAAAATAATGTAAAGAGTTCTATTAATATTCAGCTAGCATAATTTAGACTTTTTCTATCCCAGCAATACTTTGTTACATTCAGCTTCAATATACATCTGATTTGATCTTAGTATTTATGTTTTGTGTTGGTATACTTGGCAATTTTGAATTCTCCCCTTCAACTTTACGTCTGCAAGGAAGACATAAAGTTGCAAAGTAATAATTTATCTACAATATGAAGTTTGTCAATTGTTGTTATATATGTTTTTTGTTTGTTTCATTTGATTAAATGGCAACTGAAACTTGTATATATATGTCTACAGGTAGACATTTAGCCCCACAGTTGGCACTGGCAAGTCTGTCATTAAGCAAAGTGGTCACTAAGTGGGAAATTTGTGACTATGACTATGCTTTCCTTTTCACATTTGACTGCCTTTGGGATGTTCACCCCAGGGATGTTAAGACTGAAACTGACGAGTAATCAGTTTCACACCTTCAGCTTTTGTTGGCTTCCTTTTCACTTCTCTGTGCTTCCAGTATAGAAGGGATTATGAGAGAGGACTCAGGCATACAAAATGCGGGACACACATCAAAAGCAGTGCACTAGCATTGTCAGCCATGTATCTGCTAGATTTATTCTGCATTGTATGCCTCTCTGTTCTGCAAGGGGACAGCAAGAAAAACAACAGGCAATGAATACTGATTGTAATAGTGATCACATGACAGGGACAGCACAGTGGTAATTTCAAAAAGTTGTTGAATGTGGCAGTTGGTAAATGAGCACAACCTGTATTTGATTATCTTAAGATACTCAGATCTATAGATTTCCTCGCACTGTAATTTTAGGTTTTGTTGTTTTTCTTAAGTACAACAGCCTCAGTGTCTCATAAAACATTGAAAAGGAATATGGGAACCAAGCCAAAAAAGTATAATCAAAACATTGAGGATAAGGAATGATGGATAGGAATTTTTTTCTTTTTTCAAAAGGCAGTAGGAGTGCAATTAGAAGTTAAAAAGAAGAGAAATTAGATAGAAGGGGAGCAACAAAATACACAATTTGATTTAAGAGGGATAAGTATAATTAAAAATTAATGAAAAACTAAGACAATATTAATATGCATAATGTTAAAATTATAGAGCTTGTGAAGCGTAACGTATGTCATTAATGAGATTAGGAGTTGGCGATTGATATAAAAATGATATTTTGTAACATTGGAAATTAAATAAGACTGTAATATGAATATGAACTTTATTACTAGATTTTTATAACTTGTGAAGTGTAATGTATATGATTAACAATGTTATATAAGTAATGAAAGGATGATTATAATGTGACAAAAGTATGTGTATTTCCACTATCAATGCTATTAGAATTCTATAAATGGTTAAAAGTAATAGAGATGATCAAGATTCTATTCGTAGTAGAAGGAAGGATATATAGAAAACAGGGATTGGCATAAATATGGATAAAATTAAATTTTGATTAAATAATGGAAAATTATGTTATTAAAAAGTGTACTATGTTAGGAATTGGAAAAGTAATTGTATCAAATGTGATCAACATGATTTTGTTTGGACCAAAATGAATGACACTCAGTACCACGCTGTTCACGCAACTATTTGTATGCTAAAAATAAAAACATAAAAAACTAAAAAAAAAAGAAAAAATAATTATTTGGATATAACCAAATCAATGGATTCTGTATTTCAGTATTTCTGGAGACTGGGAAAACAAAGGATTATAGGGGCATCCTATAGATATGTTGGACTATAGACTTACATGACTTGGCAATATAGCAAAGATACTGTAAACCAATACATTTTAGGGTACTCTGTTCATTTTTTCAAATATAAAATTCTTACATTCTGTTTTCTATATAGACACACATCTATTGTGAAATACACTTCTTTTTCTACCAGTGTAGCAGTGTAATCATTAATTAAATGAAAATTAAAATGTATATTGTTTGTATATTGTCTTTTATTTTAGAATATGAAAAGAAAAAGCTAATGCATAGTTTTGTGGACCGCATTTTTGGTGGAGAATTAACAAGTACAATCATGTGTGAAGAGTGCCAAACAGTAAGTGATATTTATGGATGTATGTTTATATGCATGCATTTATGTCTGGACTATGCCAATGCTCTCTACATGGGGCTCCCCTTGAAGAGTGTCCGGAGGCTGCAGTTGGTCCAGAATGC
>JAEANM010009463.1:0-16357 GCA_017656035.1 Myanophis thanlyinensis
CTTCCTTCTTTCATTCCTTCCTTCCTTCATCAGATATGAGATAGCATATGGGACACTTGGCAACTGGCTCACCTTCAAGATGTTTTAGCATCCCACAATCATGTAACCATGATTTGCAATTTTTTTTCACCAGTTCCCAGCACTTATTTCCAGTTTCCTGATGGATTGTAAGGAGAAAACTGTCCCCAAAAAAACACCCATTGAGGAAAATGATTGTCTTTAATGACTGCAGCATTCACTTGTTGCAAAAATTTTTTCCAAAAATCAGGTCCAATCATGTGATGCCTCAACTTATGATTGCAATGACATAACTGTAAATCCAGGCTCAATTATGGTCATAAGATGAGGATTGCCTGTATTGATCTGATTTTACAGTGACAATACCTTTATCTGATGCTTAGCCACTGTGCAGGAAAAAGTAGTCAGTTCTGTTCCAATATTTCTGCAATACATCGATCAGGGAACCATATTATTTTGGGGAACTTCTACTACCCAGCTTTAAGTTCTGAGCAAGGGAGATAGCTCTAATGTCAGCTCATAAAACAAATTTATTTTCTTCTGTGTTAAGAAGGACTTGGATTCAGGAATGAAAAACGGGCATGGGAATATTTGGTGTTTGCTGTTTTGAGTCCTAACAATTGGCAGATGTCAGGCATGATTAACCAGATCCACATGTGAAGAATTCAAATTATCTACTTTATTGTTCAATGCTTATTTCACAGCAATCTTCCCTGACTAATGGTTTGCACCCGAACCAAATTAGATTAAGAGTCAACAGTGTTCAAGGGGCATCAGACTTCACTCTTTGTGACTACATAAAGACTCCAAATTAATTCCTCACTTGACTCCATGGCTTGGCTGGGCCAGTCTCTCTCCAACAGCAACCCTATCCTCCCACTTACAACAGTTCATGCATTCGAACTTACAACGGTCCTGAAAAAAAGTGACTTATGACCTTTTTTCACAATTACAACTGTAGCAGCATCTCCATGGCCACATGGTCAAAACTCAGACGCTTGGCAACTGGTTCATACTTATGACCGTCACTGTATCTCAAGGTCATGCGATCCCCATTTGTGACTCTGACAAACAAAGTCAATGTGGAAGACAGATTCATTTAACAACTGTGTTACAAACTTAACAACTGCAGTGATTCACTTAAAACTGTGGCAAAAAAGGTCATAAAATGTAATAAAGTCCACTTAACAACGGACTCACATAGCAACAGAAATTTTGGGCTCAATTGTGGCTGTCAGTAACCCACAACTCAAATCCATACCATTCATTATTCGTCACATTATGTCAGCCTTTCCTCATGCAGCCAATAAAACCACGATGCAGGTTTATTACTACAATGTCATTTATTTGATTAAAGTACAAGACAGGTGAACTTTGGAAAGCTGTTCATTTCAAAATTAGAGAAGAGGAAATGTCATATACCGAAATGCACACTTAACGCTTCCTGTAACTCTAGCTACAAAAAAATGAGTTGCATTATTAAAGAGAAGAAACATTTGAGAATCACTATTGAAATATAAATATTCCACCAAAATGACCCTTCTGGTGTGTTAATTATCAAGTATCGTAGGTACAGGTAGCTATCATAAATGGCACAGAAATGGCTAGTATTTTTAAGGCACTGTAAGATTTTTTTTTTAAGAAAGCAACACCACCATTTCTCAGTGATTGTATAAGTGTAACCTTAAGTTGATTTCTCGTGGCAATCTAGAAATTCTCCCTGATAACTATAGATTGAACTACCCAGCGACTGACTAGTCTCTAATCTTAAAAAAATGTCTTCCAGGGTTCAAGGATTTTGGAAGTGGAGGAAGGAAGGAAGGAAGGAAGGGGAAAAAAGTTTTCTCGGAGCCTCGAATAATCAGATATAAATGAAATCAAAGTTACTTTTGGACAAAGCCTTTTGCATTGGCTCTGGGTTGGAAGAATAACTAAACGGGGAGGAGAATGAGTTGTCTGGCCTGAAGGCAGAAAATTGCTTGCAAACAAGAAAGCTGCGTTGACGCCAACCAGAATGACTTGCGAGAGTAACTCATTCTGTAAGGAGTAAAACAAGCAGAATAAAAGAGGTCTCTGGTTACCAGCCATTCCACACCAACCCAGAATATCAAAGTTCCTTTTGAAGCCCAAACCCACAAAGAAGTTTTCTAAAACTTGTGCATCAGATTTCCAAGTTTTGTAAGAATGGTTGCTGGAATTGGCTTTGCCTAGTTTAATGAAAAGAAGGACTAGGGGGGACATGATAGCAGCCTTCCGATATCTCAGAGACTGCCCAAAAGAAGAGGGAGTCAAGCTACTCTCCAGAGTACCTGAAGGCAGGACAAGAAGCAACGGATGGAAATTAATCAAGGGGAGATCCAACTTGGAACTAAGGAGAAATTTCTTGATAGTGAGAACAATTAACCAGTGGAACGACTTGCCACCAGACATTGTGGGTGATCCATTACTGGAGGCTTTTAAGAAGAAACTGGACAGCTATTTGTCTAGAATCTAGATGGTATAGGGCTCCTGCTTGAGCAAGGGGTTAGACTAGACGACCTCCAAGGTCCCTTCCAACTGTTATTCTGTTCACCCTGTACATCAATTTAATAGGACCCTTTGTTGGTAATCATTTGTCTGAAATTGGCCACCACAGGCATGAAAATACTGTCATGCTCTCAAATGTGTTTGCACTTGTCAAGAAAATAGAGCACAGTAGCCGATACGTATCCAAATACATTGCAAAAAAAATAAAAATGCTTTGCTCGTTATATCTTGTTTGCAATGCAAACAAGGTCACAAAATCATTAAACCAGACAGACAGACCCAAAGTGCTGACTTATAGTGCTGACAAAGTGCTGACCCAGAATAACTGACTTATGGTCACCCAAAGTGACCATAAGTCAGTCTTCCATCAACATTCTTAGCTGAGAGACATTTGGCTACTAGGCATAAATATCTTTAATATCACTTTACAATGCCTTGGTAAGGCCACATTTGGAATATTGCATCAAGTTTTGATTGCCACGAAATAAAAAGATGTTGAGAGTCTAGAAAGAGTGCAGAGAAGAGCAACAAAGATGATTAGGGGACCGGAGGCTAAAGCACATAAAGAATGGTAGTTGGAATTGGGTCTGTCTAGTCTACTGAAAAGAAGGACTAAGGGAGACATGATAGCAGTGTTCCAATATCTCAGGGGCTGCCACAAAGAAGAGGGGGTCAACCTATTTTCCAAAGCACCAGAAAGCAGGACAAGAAACAATGGATGGAAACTAATCAAGGAGAGAAGCAACCTAGCACTAAGGAGAAATAAGAACAATTAATCATTGGAACATCTTGCCTCCAGAAGTTGTGAATGCTCCAATACTGGAAGTATTTAAGAAAAGATTGGATAACCATTTGTCTGAAATGGTATAGGGTTTCCGGCCTAAGCAGTGGGTTGGACTAGAAGACCTCCAAGGTCCCTTCCAACTGTTATTCTGTTCTATCTTGGTGAAAACCTAAATGATCATAAAATGATAATAATCTTTATTACAGGTAATCCCTAACTTACAACAGTTCGTTTAGTTCAAAGTTATAACAGCATTGAAAAAAATGACTTAGTGATTGTTTTTCACAATCACGTTATCAAAATTCAGATACTTGGCAACAGACTCATATTTATGACGGTTGCAGTGTCCCAGGGTCACGTGATCCTCTTTTGCAACCGTCCCAAGGAGCAAAATTAATGGGGAAGCCAGATTCACTTAATAACCGTGTTGCTTTCTTAAGAAGGGCAGTGATTCACTTAACAACCATGGCAAGAAAGGTCATAAAATGGGGCAAAATTCACTTAACAACTGTCTCAGTTTAGCCAACAAAAATTTGGGGCTGAATTATGGTCGTAAGTCGAGGACTAGCTGTATACATTTCTCATTGGCTAGATTTACACAGCAGACAAACTGTAAATTTATCCCAAACATTCAACACCCTCTCAGGGAATCAGCAACACACAGTAAAGTTAACCACAAGTAAACATTGCACAAACAACAAATGCTGGCTTATCTCCCCAGTATTTAAGAACAGACCAAATCTAAGATTCAAGTTAGATGATATTTCCCAACATTCATTTAAACATCAGTTTGTTTGGGAGAGGTCCCTTCATAAGGAAAACAATGTGTTAGCCGCACCCTTCATGTCAAACTTCTAATGATTAGAAATGTTGGCACTCGATTCCCCCAGAGCCGTTTCCCAAGAATCAACTTCACCAACTTGAAAAATGATGGAGCTGAGGCTTATTTTCAAGAAAAGCTACATCATAGACTTAAATTATATTCTTCATGCGATGAGGAGCATCGATCTCGTGTCCCGCTGAGGTCCGGATTAATCACCGCTTTCTGAAGCCCATCCAGCCTGAAGATGCTCTCCAGATGTTTCAGCTTTTCCGGATAACCTCGCCAGCCCCTCCCAGCATTCCCCAGCCTTTTGTCGTGCCACCTAAGGAATGATGGGAGGTCCAACATCTGTGAAGAGTCCTGGGAAGGAGAAGCCAGGCTTGGCCTCCTAATCATCATCATCATCTTCGTTCTGGCGCCGGTATTTGAAATGGATCACCGTCATGAGGATGCCGCACAGGATACAGGCAGCCCCCAGGACCAGGTAGGCAATGCCAAGGAAAGGATTCTTACCCCCCATCCAGGAGAGGGTGCTCAAGATGACCTTCTTGTTCCCGTGGAAAGACAGCACGGGGTAGTTGTAGCTGATGTTCAGGTAGTATGTGCCCTTGGGCAATTTCGCCGAGAAGTTGTCATTGCGGATGCGGCCGTAAAGCTTTCGGAAAGTGGACAGGGCTGCGGTGCGCATCCAGACGATGAATTCCTCGTTGACAAAGCCTGTGTTGTTGAGGTCATAAGGGTCCAGCTTGCAGGCGTCCCGGGACCAGAAGGGAGGTTTGGTCGTGCCACTGAAGGCCTCACACAGGCTATTGTTGACCAGCTCTGGATTCTGGAATTTCACGTTGGTGTCGGTCCACCAGGAAATCCCCCGTTGATCCAAGATCACGTTGGCCAGAGAGCCGTTGGTCATCTGGTAGAAGAGCTCAAAGGTATCATTGAAGAGGCTGTTGGCCACCGACCCGCAGGGTGCGATGGGCAGCCCTTGGCTGTTGTACCGGTAAGGTTTGCACTCCTGGCTGGGGTGGCGCAGCGCCCAGGCCATCCCGCTGAGCTGCTCGTCATCCCGGGAGATGCTGTAACGCCGGTTGTTCTGGAAGTAGTTGGAGAGCTGGTAGTAGAGGCAGACGGGCAGCGGGAAAGAGGTGGGCAGCTGGAAGTACATCCCGCACTGGCAAGAGCGCAGCCGGCGCGGGTTGCTGCTGTTGATCAGGCGGGCGCAGTTGGAGCAGTTGGTGCCCGGCATGCCCGTGTAGTCCAGCTCCACCTCCTTGATGGTCTCCGAGGTGAAGTAAAGGCCAAGCCCGATGGCCAGGAAGGCTAGACCCAGCCCGAAGAAGAGGGGCAGCACCGTGCCAGCTGAGAGCAAGGGCTGCCAGGCGGGCAGGCGCTGCTGGGTGAACGCTGTGTTATCCGGACGGTTCTGCGTTGCAGGCACCTCGGAGGCGCGGCTGACGTTGTAAGAGCCCGAAGCCATGCTGCCCTCGCCCCCTCCCTCCGGCCGATCCGGCTCCGCTGGTCCCCCCACGCCCTGCCCCCAAGGCCGGGACGCGCCTTCGGATCGCCGAGCCCGGAAGCCGCCAGCCAGCAAGGCAGGGCAGAGGTGGGCAGGTACAGGTACAGGTACGGGTGGGCGGGCCGCGGCTGGCTCTCGCGCGGCTCAGGTGAGGGCGGCGGCTTCGGACGCGGCCTCGGACAGGTAGGCGGGGATGCCGCCTCTTGGGCACCGCCCCTCCGGCCTCACCTGTGCGCCGGGAAAGAAGACGCAGGTGAATCCGGAGCCCAAGTCTCAAGCCCACCCCCTCCCCTCGTTCTTCCAACCTCACCTGCGCATCCGCAAAGAAGGCGCAGGTGAATCCGGAGCCCAAGTCTCAAGCCCCCCCTCTCCCCACCGCTCTTCCAACCTCCCCTACGCGCCCGCAAAGAAGGCGCAGGTGAATCCGGAGCCCAGGACTCACTGTCCCGCCCCTCCAACCTCACCTGCGCCCCGGGAAAAAAAGACGGAGGTGAGTCCCGGGCTCAGCGGGAGGCGGCCCCGGCCCACCCATCCGATGGTTTCGAGCCGGGCTCCACGGACCGGGTGGGGGGACCTGCGCGATGCCCTTCCAGGTGAGGCGTTCCGACCGCGCTGGCTCTGCGCTCCTGGGGTTGCGTGGCCGAGCGACGGTGCCATTCTTTTCGGGCCGCGGGTCCGTCGTTTGGCTTCCTCCATCCCATCCGGGCGTAGGGAGAACACCGCCGCCGAGGTCCCCAGCTTCCTAGTCCGATCTGGGTCGGTGATGATCTTTAGCAGAGAGTTTTCCAACCTTGGCAGCTTGGAGACGCATGACCCTGGGAGTTGAAGTCCGCGCGGGGACTTGAATTAATTCATGCGATTAATTGTCCAGTGAGACCAACCAGCGGAAGGGCTTGGTCTGTAGAAGCTGTGGGTGCTCCATCACTGGAGAAGAAGAGGCTGGGCAACCATTTGTCTGATGTTGTACAAGGTTTTCTGCTTGAGCGGAGGGTTGGACTAGAAGATCTCTAAGGTCCCCCTTCCAACTCTGTTATTCTCTATTCTGCTTTTGGAAGAGAGACAAAGGGCCCTTCCAGCTGCCCCTCCGCCTTGCACTCTCTGGCTTTTGTCCTCCAACTGCCAGATCCCTAAACCTCCTTTACATCTTTTCCATCTTGAGTTTATTTATGGATCATATTTTAAGTGGGTGATTTTGATGTTTGGAGAGGTCAGAAAACCTGCAATACCCAACTGAGTCACCAGGGGGAAACATGTCCTGTAGTTTCCAGTGTACATTGCAATATTTTCCCCATTGTCAGGCCAGTACCCCAACCAGCCACAAGGGGACTGTTTGCCCTACCAATTAATGTGGCCTTATTTTTCCCCAAAGGAAGCTGCAATATTCCAGTAAGACACAAGAGGGCAGAATGTCACGCATTCCATTATATTGCTTTGATTTCACATTCAGTGAAAACTCACTGAAACCCCTTGATCATCCAGCAGGGGGCAGCCTGAACTAAAGATTTGCTAACATGTTTGGACGCCAAAATTAAGTTTGCTGTGTTAAGTTTGCTGTGGGGAAACTTTGTCATAGTTTGATATATTGTAGATTGCAACCAGCCTGAAGGGAAAGAGGCATCTAACACCTGGTAAAGGCAACAGCTGCTGAAAATGGAAGTGAAACATCTGGTTTTAACTGCGGGCAGCCCAGCCACTTCAGAGAGTAACCTCAAGAGAACAACAAAGGCCCTTGTTGTTCCGGGCTGATAGGGATTGCCTGCAAAGACCCAATCTGTATAAGACTGTATAAGCAAAGTCAATGGGAAATCCAGATTCACTTAACAGCTGTGTTACTACCACTAACTGCAATGATTCACTTAACTGTGGCAAGAAAGGTTGTACAACGGGACAAAATTTACTTATCAAATGTTTCCCTTAGCAACAGAAATTTTGGGCTCAATTGTGGTCATTAAGTTGAAGACTACCCCTATAATGCAACGCAAACACACTCTCTGTCCTTTTCTGGTGTCGCTCGTGTGAGAGATCCTCACTGTGTAGTGTGGCTTTTAAAAATCCACCTGCAAATTAGCTTCAGGATTGCATCAGCCATTCAACCTGGGCTGCGCTTCCTCTCTTTGCGCAATGTGAAACCAACACCTGGTTGTACCCAGAAAGGCTACAAGTCACACAAGGCTGCAAATTACAGGCTACACTGTGAATTTTTTCCATAAACCCATAACAATTATATCTCTAGGGCCTGGGATTGCTTCTGAACAACATGCAGCTATGGCTTTGTGCAAATCTTGCTCTTGGCCCAAAACGTCCCTACTTTTTGGTAATGCCAGCAACTTACTGGAGAAGGTCATTTTTTAAAAAAAATAAGCAGAACTATTATGTTGCTAGATCAGAGTTTCTTAATCTTGGCAACTTTAAGATGGGTGGACTTCAACTCCCAGAATTCCTCAAGTAGCATGCTGGCTAGGGCATTCTGGGAGCTGAAGTTTACACCCCTTAAAGCTGCTTAGATGGAGAAACACTGAATTAAATTATATAATTCCCCATGAAGGATGCAAAAGGAGATCACGTGACCCTGGGACGCTGCAACTGTCATAAATGTGAACCAGTTGCCAAGAGTCTGAATTTTGATCACATGACCATGCAGATGCTGCAATCGTCATAAGTGTGAAAAATGGTCATGTCACTTTTGTCAGTGCCTTATAACTTTGAACAGTCACTAAATGAACTAAATGATCAAGGACTATCTTTACTTGACAGTGAGTTAAAAACAAAGAAAAGATAGTTTTAATTTTTCTTCACTCGCTTTTAAACATTAAATATTTCTTATTTCTTGAGTTATTATTTTGATTTCTGGTTCATTTGGCTGTCGGAAGATCTACAAGACTGAAATTGCAATGCTTAAATTGGTTCCTTGCATAGAAAGTGGATGTAAAAACTAAATGGAACAATAAGTTGCCTGGATCTTATGTAACTGCTAATTGCTACAATGATATATTGTACTTTGTTATTTTCTTTTTTATCTGCTGTATTTTTTTTTTTCACTTTTTAAGGCACTATTTATGTGTACCCTTTTTTCCTTTCAAAATGTACATGTTAGCATTATAATGATCCTTGGGTTTTGTTTCTTTTTCTTTTTGTGTTATTATAAAAAGCAATTAAAACTGAATAAATAAAAAGTTGCTTGGCTCTTGCTTCAGCTTAGAATGATGCAATTATTTCAGACTCGCCTAACAAGTTTGCTCAACCATTAATTCTATGCCGAGGTCTCAAAATATCTTGATGAAAGTTACCGCTCCAGATTCGTACATGCCAATACACAGATCTACAGCCAGATTCGTCAACCTTGGCGAGTTGAAGATGGGTGGACTTCAACTCCCAGAATTCCCCCAGACAGACACGCTTTACAGCTGACTTGGGAATTCTGGGACTTGAAGTCCATCCATCTTCAAAGCATTCTGGCTGGGGAATTCTGGGAATTAAAATCAACCCATCTCATAGCATGCTGCCTGGGGAATTCTGGGAGTTAGAGCCCATCCATCTTAAAGTAGTCAAGGTTGAAAAACAATACTCCAGCCAATGGGGGTGGGGGGACTGCAAGATTTGGAGCCGAGTGATAGGCAAAAGGACCCTGACCCAAAATCTCCAAAAGTCCTAAAAACAGACCCCCTGTATGTGGTATCCCAGGGAAAGAGCCCACACAGTTAGTTTCTGGGAAGAGAGGACTCTTGAGTGCTGAGAGGAGAGAAAATCTCTATTTGCCAGTCTTCAGAGAAGGACTTTCAAATGCAAAGGAGCTTGGCTGTAACACCTGAGCAAAGCAACTTAACAAATACTGTAGATCAGGTAGGAAAACATCCCACTGCAAACAGACCAGATAGGAACATGGAGATAAAAGGCTGAGGTAGACACGTGTAGATGAAAATCAACAGAAAGTCCTTGTCCATGAAAAGTAATCTGAAGGTTCCAGATTAAAATAGGGAGGGAACTAGAGAAACAATAGGACAGCATTAGCATCAAGGTTGGAAGTCAGGAATAGGCCCTTTGATTATTATTTTTTGTATAATAAAAGAGCTTTTGTGGGAGGAAAAACCCAACTTCACTCTTCCTGCCTGTGATCTGTAAAAGATTAAGAAAAATCCCAACAGCATTGTTTGGGCAATAGGAAATGTTTGAAGTGGCTTCCTGGTAGGATGATTAACATATGTGGGTAGATCAAGGGATGGTGCTTTTCTTTCTTAGTAACCTGGTTTTTCTTCACTAGATGGGTGTGTTTGAGTGTCTCTGTGTTTCAATGGGCTGTGTCTTATTTATTCATTAATTCATTATTCATTAATTCATTATTCATTCAATTTCTATGGCCGCCCAACTCAACCAAGTGACTCTGGTCCCTTCTTTCTATCAAGGGCTCAAATTCTGGGCTTGCAAAAAAAAAAAAAAAGCCCACAAGATCTTGCTAGTTTACTAAGACGTCAGCAACCATATCATTGTTGTAGTTTCCATATCCTGAGAATATAACAGGTGTGTAGGCAGCGGCACCGCACCTCCATGGTAACATTCCCTGGCAGCATGAGAAATAACCAGAGAGCTGAATTCCACCAATATTCCACAGCCATAACCATACTAGGAAGTGACGTCTGGACATCTTGCCAAGATTGAAGAACTGTGTCTTAAGAGTAAGAATGCAGGATTTTGCTTTTCCTATAATTTGGACACTCGGCAACTGACAGAACAGAACAGAATAACAGAGTTGGAAGATCTTCTAGAATCTAGTCCAACCTCTGTTGAGGCAAAAAGCCCTACACCAGTGATGGTGAACCTATGGCACACGTGCCAGAGGTGACACGCAGAGCCCTCTTTGTGGGCAGGCATGCCGTCACCCCAGCTCATCTCCACTGTGTTTCTCCATGGCATTTCTCAATGTCGTTTGAAACAGAAGGTTGTGAAAGAAAAAGATCTCACCTCTCGCAGAGCTGCCAGTGTTGGGATGTCCTGCCTCCCACCCGTCAGCTGGTCTTCATGTTTCTGCATGCATGAGCGCACACCTCCAACTGGCCAGCTGGTCATTGAGTCTCTGCTGCACATGTTCATCCACACATGCACACCTTGCACTTTGGGTATGCACATGCACGCATTGGGTACTCGATGCCTAAAAGGTTTCGCCATCTCTGCCCTACACCATTTCAGACAAATGGTTGTCCAATCTCTTCTTAAAAACTTCCAGTGTTGGAACATTCACAACTTCTGCAGGCAAATGGTTCCACTGAATAATTCTTGTGTCAAGAAATTTCTCCTCAATTCTGGATTGCTTTTCTCCATTGCTTGTTGCCCTGCCTTCAGGTGGCAACTCCTGAGATATTGAAACGTTGGTATTATGTCACCCCTAATCCTTTTCATTAAACATATACAATTCCAGCAGCCATTCTTTGGGTTTTAGCCTTCAGTCCCCATGTCATCTTTGTTGCTTTAGTCAGCACTCTTTCTAGAGCCTCAAAATATTTATATCATGGTGACCAAAATTGGATGTAACATTCCAAGTGTGGCCTTACCAAGGCTTTATAAAATGGTATTAACACTTCATGTGATCTGGATTCTATCCCTCTGTTAATGCAACCCAGCACTGCTGCATGTTTTGGAAGCTGCATGCAGCACATGGCTGGCTCATATTTAAGTGACTGTCCACTAGGACTCCAGGTACCACCCCCTATACTATAACTATGCATTCTGGGGTGGTTTTTTTTGACTAAATGTAGAACCTTACTTTTTCACCATTGAATTTCATTTCGTTAGAGAGCACCCCGTGTTCAAAATCTGTCAAACTCCTTCTTTATCTTAAGCCTCTCTTCTGGTGTGTTGGCTATTCCTGCTTTGGTATCTATCATGTAAATTCTAAATTCGTAAGATAGGAACTTCAGAAAACAGTATTGTTAGGGTGGAAAGCAATAGGATAGATAAAAGATACTCGAGTAGTGCAAGACAACTTCCAATATTCTTCTGTATCTCAATTTCCCGGGCGCCAAATCTCAATTTAAAGGCAAAAGCTGCCATGCTTAAAAAGGCTGTGAAACGGAGTTGCTGCATTCATGCTATTCTTCTTGTTGTTGTTGTTGTGCAATATCCGTCATTGGACATTGGCAACCATGTTGGCAATCCTATTTTTATCAACAGCCACACGAAAAAATGCTGCTGAGCTTTATCCTTAGATTTTTGAAGCCAGGATCTTCTTCTTTTGCCTGGACCTTGTTTGCCTTCAACGTTGGAAGAAATATTCATCTGGGTTTAGTTCCAAGTAGGGAGAAAGACACTGGAAACATGGAAGCTGCTTGGAAGGATGGTTTAATGGTGGAACAGGACCACATGGCTTGAGGTCCTGGGCAAAAAGACAGAGATGCTGAGATTCCCTGGGTTTTATGCCCTCTGTTGGGCTATGACCTTGCTTCCTATTTCTGTGGCAAGGACAAGTATCCTGATTGATTCTTAGACTCCCATGTGGCCATAAGTCATGATTCAAATTTGGGAGAAGCTTTTTGGGCTTTGTTTGTGCCATGCAGTGAGTTGGGTAACCCGCCCCCCACATGTCCTAAGGGTGAAGGTCTTTTGTGTTGTAAATAAAGCTAGCTCATTTTTTTGTGTTCCAAATAACAAAAGTTGCTGTTTTAAGATTTCTATTTCTCTTTCTATTTCCTCTTTTAGGGGAAATATTCTGCCTTTTAATATTTCCTAGAATATTTCATTTTTCTAGGAGAGGGGTGGGTGTTAGGTTTAGGTTTTATTTGATTTATATACCGCCCCCTCTCCCTAGGGACTCAGGGCGGTGCACAGCCAATAAAAAACATAGATACATAAATAACAATTTAAAACCGTTTAAAATAATTAAATGAAGGCTGTCTATTAAAAGCATATCATTAACATTCTGTTAACTTCCAACAGAAGTATGCAGTATTTTTCCGGGGGGTCATATCACATGTCCAAAATAATTTTCCCTTTTTATGGTTTTGATGATTTCCCTTGGCTTTCCCAGGTGGCTTATCACCTCATTTCTGATTTTGTCAACCCATCTTATAGTAACAGCTGCCTATAAATCCACATTTCAAATGTTTCTAGTCTTTTCAAATGGCTTTCTGTCAGTGACCAACTTTCTACTCCATAGAGCAGGAGAGAAACCTCGTAATTCAGGTTATGCAACGTCCACCATAACACAGCTTAATGTGACTGCCCGGCACACGCCTGGTTCTGAGGTAAATGCTCCATCCCCCCACAGGCAGTTGAATCACAAGCAACCTAATTTTAGTTTAGCCTTGTTTCTTATGGGAACGCAACAGCAGCAGCAGCAGCAGCAGCAACAACAGCAACAGCAGCAGCAGCAACCCAGGCAACAGCAAGTTGGGCAGCAGCAACCATCATCCAGGCAGCAGCAACCACCAGGCAGACAACCTCAGCAACAGCACCAAGCAGGTCCTTCTCATCAACAGCCACAGCAGGTTAGGATGCAGCAGCAGCAGCAGCAGCAGCAACAACAACAACAGTAAACACGGTTGCGAAATGCGGGAGACTACAGCTTCTGTGGACTTCAACTCCCGCCCACCTCGGCCGACCAAACCAGAGGCGAGGCATGATGGGAGTCGTAGTCCAACAGGGTGACGCTGCGCTCCGCGCACCAACCAAGGTCAACATCCCGCCTCCGGATTGACAAGTCCCGTTCGACCTCCTCCCGTCCTATCGCGCTTTCCCCTTCCATCCTTTCCCGCCCAGCGGCCTCCCCTGGATAGGTCCACGTCCGGCTCGAGCTCCTCCTGATGGCCAATCCCCGACGGCCACAGCGACGTCGCCATAATGCGGGAGGCGTGGCCTGAGCCGCCCGCGAGGCTATAAAAGCCGCCGCCGCCGCGCCTGAGGACGTTGTCGTCGTCGTCGTCGCAGACCGAGGAAGGCTCTGTGGGTTGGGGGAGGGTGGAGCGGAAGGTTTTCGAGGCCGCGGAGGATGGAAAGCGGGCGAGCTGGGGAGGAGGAAGCGGCGGGTGAGGTGGGCCTTGTCGTCAAAAGCCCCGCGCAGCGCCATCCGGACCTGCTCCTGTCCGCCCAGCGCTCCTGGAGCGTCCGGCGCCTCAAGGCGGAGCTGCGACACCTTCACCCGGATGAGCCGGTGAGCTCTGAAGCGCGCATGCGCACTCGCCTCTTGTTTGTTTGTTTTTCCCCCTCTCTCTCCCCGCTCCCCCTCCCTTCTTCCCCTTGCGCGAAGTGGAGCCTCCTCGGACGGGCGCAGTCTATCCCACTTCGCTTTTCTGGCTGCCAGCACGGACAGCCTTTTGGACTTTTCTCCGACGTGTGATGCTGGGTTGGGATAGTCTTTTGAGTCTCCTCCCCGCTTGGTCTCCCTTCCCCTTTTGCTGGGCTCGTGACTCGCGCCTGCTCTTTGGGGTGGGGAAGGAGCTTCTGAGCAAGTGCAGAGTGCATTTCCTCTGCTGGGTGCAATTCAAAAGCGTTCAGATGTTGCATTTGAAGGAAAGTGGGGGTGGGGGGAAGAAATGCACGGTTCTCTTTGCAGGATTGTGGTTTAATCTGGGTGCTTTTCTGAGCATGCACAGAGTGCGTGGGCCCCGGCCCCGTGATTCAGAGGAAGGACTCGTGTTGCATCTGAAAAATAAAGTATTGGCTTATCTGAGAAAATGCCAGGCGGGTAGCAACTCTAGATAAGGTTGATTTTGAAATGGATGTTTGTTGAGGATTTCCTGGTGGTATCCCATCCCAGGGCTAAGCAGGGTTGAGGTTTTTGATAACCAAGATCAGCTTCTGGAGCTGGGGGTCCTGTTCAACAATTTAAAAAAAAAAAAGGATTTCTCATTCATGACATTGCCTGCTGTGCTCACCATAGATGTCCTTTGTTTTTGAATTTTCTCTTTAAAAAAACTTGAATAATGGGCAAGGAATTATCCTGATTTTTTTTTTACCCTCTTTGAGTTAGGTTTGGCTGTAGAAAGGCGTTCCCTTCAAAAGCAAAATAAATCCTTGTTGTGTGGGTTGGCTCTATGGAGAGAAACCAGCTTGGGCCACGTTCCCTGCAATATTTTCATGGAAATTGTTAATATTGTTTAGAATGATGACATTTTGCTGGGTGTGGAAGGTTAGTCAGTGGCATGGCTTGCCTCCAGCATTGTGGAGGTTTTTAAAGAGATTGGACAGCAATTTGCACAGAATGGTATAAGGTCCTCTGCTTGAGGTGGGGGGGTTGGACTGGAAGACCTCCAGGGACCTTTTCATCTCTATTATGATAATAGTATTATCTCTATTAATCAGATCCAGAACTACTTTCAATATTTCCTTGTGGCTGGCTGTCTTGCTTATGAGAATTGTGGCTTTCCAGGCCTAGGAGGCCAAAATGAAATTCCTTTTCCATATCAGCAATCAGTCTATTTATTATAAAAGATTTATAGACTAGGTTATCTGAATGCAAAAATAACATTTTGTCCTCTGTACTCTACATCATTTTTTTTTTCAAATCTTCCTGTGAACAACTTGCTTGCTGTTAATATTCAGAAATTTTAGACTTTCTGAAGCAAGCAGAAAAAATATAGCTCGTGATTGCTTTTTTTTGTATCATTCTTCCTGCAAAACAAAATTATCTTGGCTCTATTTGCTTTGCAAAGCAGATGATGCAACTGAAAGCCAACTGACAGTATTTTCTTTGTCTGAAGTTGTTTAAAGTTAATTCAAAAGGAGAAGAGAGGTTTCAGTACAGTTTCATAATGTTTGTGTGTTTCTATAGTTTGGAAACTGTTTCCCTTTGCCTGATATTGACAAGGTATATATACTTTGGCCATGTAAATAACAAGATAAGTCTGGATTGAATTGCCTACATCTTGCCTGGTGGAACAGGATTGAAAGTAATAAAAGTTGCATGCAACAGGGAAGCCAAAGGAATAAAAAAAAAAACCCTCAGCAATGCAAGAGGTTGTTTTAATACAAAATGTCACAAGGCTGAGTGGTGCGTGCAACCTTTCCCAGAATTTGGGAAGATATTTTGCAGCAACGTCATTCCCCAAGGCCACTGGTGAGATAGGCTGGGTGGTGCAGCCATCCGTTTTGGCCTTAACATGCCAGCTTAGCTCAGCTGACCTCTTGAGAACCCTGACCTGCAACGTAGCATGTTGATTGTACAATGGCTTGTCAGGATTGGACCTTTTCTGCTTTGAGGTTATGTTTAATCTTCCGCCCAAGGATTTTTTAGAGAAGTTTGGAGCAGGGAAATGAGTTTTACTCTGCCCATAAAACTGTGCCAACCCTACAAAACCCAAGCGTGCTGAACAAGCTAGTTCCCCAGATTGATAGACTCCACATTTGGGTGTGTGGGAGCTACTTGTCTGGTCGGGAAAGGCTAGTTAGAAACCAGACTTTAGATCTTAAAATAATGCAGTGAATTTCTAAGGATGCACCTCAGCTTAAAGACAAAGCATGGGGTTATCTGAAGGTTAAGAGGCCTATAGAAATCTACTTTCAGCTGCTAATTAGCGATCAAAGAAACATTTACATGACAAAGCTTTACTGAAAGACATCAATGATTAACATCAATGCCTGCCAATTTGGTTAATAACTTTAAAAGATTGCTTTTCCCCCCCAAGGTTGCTGGCTTCAGAAGTGGCCATACTGTTGCCCTGATCGCAGGATTGCAGGAGTCAATCTTTTAATACTTTTTATTTAAAAT
>JAEANM010009464.1:0-16357 GCA_017656035.1 Myanophis thanlyinensis
AGCCAGCAAAGCTGGCTGAGGAATTCTGGGAGTTGAAGTCCACAAGTCTTCAAGTTGCCAAGATTGGAGACCCCTGCATTAGTGAATAAGAAGTTCATTACAGCAGTGAAAATAAAACAATGGAGAGGCATTAGAAGACCTACCCCATCTTTTCAGCAAAGGTGAGGGAAGGAAGATGTACAGAGTAAATTTAGCTTAGGCTGAAGTATTACAATCCACTGAGAAAGCATTAAGCAGATTCTGACCAAATGGACAGAGAGCTCTGCAGAGTGGGCTGGTGATCAGCACTTTTGAATAAAAGGGCACCTGAGCATCTGGATATGTGCTTTGCAAAAATCTTTGAGGACCCTAAAATCAGACACAAAAGGCTGTTTGTATTTTGTGCTTGAAAAAGATTTCACTCTGCGGCCCTAATGTAAAATAATTTAAAAACCTAACAAACACGGTAGCGAGTTGAAGGAGAGGATTAGGAAAGAAATTATTGCATTTTCAAGTCCAGCCCTGCGTTGTGGCATGTGCTTTCTTTGAGCTAGTGCCCACTTTAAAATATGCATACAAAGAAGTGGCTTTCATCCAAGAATACTTATGCCACAATGAGTTTAGTTCTACAGAGGAGGCACCAAAGTGTCATGTTTTTGGTAAGGCTGCCAGATGTAAGCTGCACAATCTGGTAGACCACTAGATGACAGCAAAGAGAATCAGAAAGCTCTAACTCTCTTTTGCTGGGACAGTGGTCCTCCAAATTTTTGCACCTCAGATTTGGTCACCTTGAGAAATCTCCATATCCTTTAAAGTCTCTCTCTGTTGCCTCTTTCTTGCTTCTGATCTTCAAACCAAAAACATGTGCCTTCAACAGGCACTAACAATGCATCCATTCTATTTATGGATCAAATGAAATTAATCTTCCTATTGAAGGGTAATTTTTTGACTATGCTCATTGCTGGAGTGGAAGAGAACTAAGGAGCTGGGAAATTGGAAAGCTATTTAAATGTCAAAGGTGGTCTGCAAACGAATAAATGCCTTAGTTCATAATTAGGCTTCACTGCATAGTAACATGAAGACTAGTGATGGGACCCAAACTGCAAACTTCAGATCCAGATCAGAATTCACAAAAGGCCCAAAGGGAATTGGATTCCCTTTTTTGACAAAATAGAGAATGGAGCTCAGCTTTATACATTTCTCCAGTATTGGAAAATAAGAGAGTCATATTTCAGTCCATTTAACTTTATACAAGTAGCTGGATCTGTTTTGCAAATTGGACCCTTCTCTAGTGTATTGCAAACTTTAGAAAGACTGGGACATTTGAGTAGTAAATTCAGTAAATCATTATGACCTATTAATGATGTAAGTACAAAGCATGACTTTCTTAAGACATCTTTCATTTTTTTCCCCTCTGGATTGATGCATTAAAATGCCCATAAGTACATGTCCTCATGCTGCATGCGCTTAACACCATTTTAGGTATAGTACAGTTACAAAAGTTACAGGAAACAATGCAGAAGGCAGCTGCAAAATGTGTGTGTGTATGTATGTATGTATGTATGTACATTTTCTAACAGCTGCTAAGAGTTTGCAGAAATTGATCAGTTCATCATGAACCTGCCCTTAATATAAATCCTTTATTCTCTTTTCCCCAAAAAGGGAGCAGATTATTTTTATATTTTATTTATTCATTTTAAGAGATTTGGACATCTTGTGCTTATATATTAAGATTTTTTTTGTTTTAGCTTTGCCAATCTAAAGTCTGTAACTTTAGGTACATTACTATATTTGATAATTTAAATGTTTAATAAGATACTGTTAAAGGATTATCCTGCTAAATACTATGTGGCCAGATTGTTTTTTAGATTTTTCTGCCACAGTTCAGAAAACACAATTAAAATACAACAGTAACATATCCAAGATTATTCATCAAGACTCATTGCCTAAGCAAAATCCAATGTTCTTATATGGTGCTTATATATAATTTTTCTCAAACTTACAATTATGCCAGATGCATTACAAAGTTATAGAATTACATTTTTCCATGTTTAAAATACTACATTTTTGTACCTGGATAAATTATATTATAGACTTCAATTCATCACTTAGGGATAATATCTAACATCAAACGAGTAAGAAATGGAAATGCACTGTATTAAAAATAGGAGGCCCCCATTCTAAATATGTATTACATATTTAGATACATGTTAAATTTTTGGAAGACTCCTGTGATCGTTTATTTAATTTTATTTCACTAGATAAATATAGGTTCATTTTATATCTGAAACAAAAATGGGTTGGCCATCAATCTAGTTCTATAGAGCATCCTTCCCTAGTCTAATAATTTTTGAGTGGTCTACAATTCTCATAATCTCCAGATAGTATTACCAATGCCAGTGATAACAATAGCCATTATTATTGAATATGGCTGAAGAGTACTGAGTCAAGGAATGCTATAATATATCCATGTTGGTAGGAACTAACACCAAAAATTAGTTGGGCACATTTTGGATGGCTTTCTAATGGTTTTCAAAGAAAACTCCCCCTTTTTTATTCCTGGCCCCTTTAAAGTGTGGTTCTCTCATGTATAATTTATCTTTTAACCCCAAAATTAAGAGATGGTCACAAAATGCATCCTTTATTGTTCAGGACTATTTGCTTTATAGAGAGAATGGAGTAGCAAATATGATGATTGGTTAGTAACCACTTAAGAAACATACTTTGATGAGTTTTACACTTTACCTTAGTTGACATATTTACAGAGACCTGAAATTTATTTAGGGAATAATTGCTGACAATAAATGAAAAAGTGAATAAGAGAGAGAATGATGTAAGGTATCTACGATGAGGGTATGGTTGGTTGAATGATGTAATGGTTAGGAGTGAAATTTTGTTATCCTGCAATATTTTGTTAGCTTCCACTTCTTCTTACTTTATTCTGATGCATACAGAAAAATGGTTTTAAGGAACAAACATTATTCATACCTGCATGTTCACTGGGTAATATAAGAAAAAAGAATAAAATATTGGGGATTCAGATGCCAACTGCAACAAATGTGTTATTGTACTTGATATGACTCAAGTTTCAGTAGGATTTAGAAATGGGGTCATTTCTGAAGATGAATACTCAGCTACCAAGTGTGTAAATTACAAGAGGGTTATCTTCTATTGTACATCCAGCCACATGGGATTTGGACATTGCAAGAGTATGCAACGTCTTTTTCAAGATATTCAGAAATAATAATTATTTCATGGATCATGCTAGATCTATGTAATGGAACATGCAGATGACTGGGGGAAAGAGAAGAAATGCTGCCTAGGAAACAATCAGACGAGAGAGGCAAGAGCCCCCAGTAGGTTAATGATCAAATAAAATTTTTTTAGGAAGGACCTGCCCAAATGGATCAAGCAGTTAAGAGTGGTGGTGCAAAGTTTATACTTTCAGAGCTGCAATTTTCTGTTAATTTTACAATAAAGTAAAATTAGCTCCTCTAGTCACGTCTACTATCTGATTTACTTGGGAGGGCTAAACAAACAAGGAAAGAATTTAACTTCAATTTACAAAATCTTTTTTCTACACGTTCTTCCTTTCCAATTTAACTCCTTGTCCTTCTCTCCTATCCATCTATTCCTGTCTCAATTATCATTTTTATAGAAATATGATCAGTGTAGAGAATAGTACAGATTAGGGGAATGTTCCGCATGTTGACTCTAACACAAATTAGCAAATAGGTTCTCATACGTGTTTAGATTACTTGTGTGAGATTTCCAAGCTGTTATTATCCTTGTAGAGCTATTTGCAAGGTTTCTTGCTCTTTGGAACATCCCATAATAGCCAGTGCTTTTCTAAAAGGTTTAGACAGGGTGATGCAAGAGTCTTCCAAGTGCATTTGAAGCCATTGTTTATCAAATGCTAAACTCTCAATGTATTGTTCTATGCTTCTCTAGGCTGACCTTGGCCAAATCTGAAAAAATTAAGCAAAGTTAGTGCTTGGATAATAAAATGCCCAAAAATACAGAAAAATAAACTGGATGAGAAGTTAGGAAAACATCTGTATTGTTGCCAGGACAACAACATTGATAGGCCCATGGGCACCAGGGATTGAGTTTGATCTAAGGGAAATGTAAATATAATGTAAATTCATGGCATGGAATCACTCCACCTGCCCAAAAAGTGTACTTAATCTGTAGTTTGGCCACTTCATAGACAGTGAGAGGAAGTTTCATCTTAAAACTGCAGATTACATCATCCTTGTTTAATTAGTCATCTGAACCATCTAGTAACATCTTATGCACCTTTCCCTTCCTGTGTTTGGTTGCAGCTCTGTGCCTCAATCTCCAAGAAAAGCTCTTTCAGTGTTGTTGAATAAGACCCAATGGCAACCTGCTACAATGATAAACTTCAAGTTATTTTCATTATATCTGGGATGCAATGCAGAGTTCAAAATAGTTATCATTAAGAGATAAAACTGACCTTGGACACCACAGAATGTTTTGCTGACTGCAATTCATCTAGGTATCTTTAGCATCAGAGTACTAAACACATCCAGAATCCTTCAATCTTAAATAAAAGACTAAAGAAAAATGCTACAGAAAAGCACTTCAATGTACAGGTGTGTTAGTAATTAATAGGAGCTTGGCCAACCTATGGAAACTTTGGTAAAGTCACTATATTGAAACCTCAAGCTGACTGCTCTACAAATAAAAAGTTTATCCTGATGCATAGTCAAGAATAGTTGAATGAGATGGAATTATCAGAACAACTAACTATCCTAACTACTGTTTTTAACATGAACTCATGTGATTTTTTTTTTTTTTTTTGCAGATTTGTACCATGGTGCCGCTGCACCTCTTAACTTTTTATGCCACTAAATTCTTTTCTGTGCAGTCAGACTGTGGTGCCCATTCAAGGTAGCCTCCACCAGAGTCCATTATATTTGATACTCTCCTTCCAGTAGACATGCAATTGCAATAATAAAATAATCAATATTATTTAGAAGAATTAAAAAGCAATTTTTTTCATTCCAAACAGAAAAAAAAGGAAAGCCATGAAAACAGACTGAATAATGTACAAAATCAAATACTGAAACAAATGAATTTCAATAAATGAGAATTTCAGTGAAATAAGAGTTTATCTAATATAGCATTGGAATAAGAATTGTAATGATTTTCCCTTCTGTGGAACTGGACTTCCTTCTCATAATTATATTACAAAAAATGGTCTCTTCTTATTCTCTGGAACCCCAGGAACTCTACTCCTTATTGATATGTGAACTAAACCCAGTGAGAATTCCTGATGTTAATCTTTCCCCCCTGCACTTTTGCACAGACTGATTTGCTGAATTGTAGAGGACAGACCAGCTTAAATATTTAACCAAGTATATTTCTTCCCTTATTAGGGGTGAGGGGAGGGGGGGCAGTGGAAAAGATAGAATATTTTTGACAGTCGCTTGAGGCAATAGGAAGAATTACTCTATTACTCCTCACTGCAATGAAGGATATTCCAAACTTAGCTTTTTTAATTCATGGCATATTTAGCACAGAGGTTCTTAGAGATGTGATGCAAAGGTGTTTGTCACTATCCTGTAATAATGGTCCATGTTATTACCATTAACATAAAGGGGGAACCAAAACTACCTCATAAACACCACCGTGGCTGATCTTTTTATAGTTAGTAAGGCTTCTTATATTATTCAGTTATTTTCTTACAAAATGAAATGGAATAACCTTTCTTTGGCTGGAGTAAGAGTAGGAAAAAGACCAAGAAATTTGAGTTTTGTCCAGATTTTTTCAGGAAAAACTTTTGTTACTGTTGTAAACAACATTTTAGCAACTGTTATTTAAACAATACTCAGCAATAGACAGATTCAGCTATATTCAATGTTAGCTTTTTTACAGGCTGAAAAAAAACCTTTCCTGGAACAGTAAAACTTATTTTATATATTTCTTAAAATCTGTTTAAAATCAGGTTGTTGTGATATATTTTCCTCTTGGCATAAAAACAGATATCACTCAGAATTAACCAAGCTTGTTGATTATGCAGGTTGCATGGATTTGTACAGAGTTTAACACACATATAAGCAATCAGGATGACTATTTTGGCACATATCCAGTTTGCAGATGAATCTATATTCCCCATGCACAATTGTAGAACATGAGCTGAGTTGTAGCACAATAGGTAAATGTGAACTGAGTGGGCTGCTAGCAAGTTGGTTTTCTGGCATATACAACCTCTTTATCATGTGCCAAATTCTTTACAGAGCGCTCAGTTCATATTTTTCAATATGTGATTTAGTCCTTACTGCATTCATTCTTGTCAATGCAGGAATAGGATCAGTAAAGCAAACCCCAAATCACTTACAGGAGCTAACTGCCTTTTCTGGTTGGAAATTTCAATTGCTGTAATCCATTTTCTAAGGTCTAAACCAGCATCAAAGATATGTGAATGCATGTATAGAGGTGAATGTTTAGCAGCTCAGAATTTGGGGCTGTCATGAGTCTTCAAACAACCTCAGGGCCAAATCACACAAGGCAGTATAGGATTTGCAAGTGATGAGCAGAGGATTTGCTCACAGGCATCATTATCTCATTATTGTTATTGGTTGCAAATGCATCTTTCCTGGAACGTGGATCACAGAATTGCCTTTTATTGAAGAACTATCCAGCCCCTTGAGGGCTGTTCAACTGCAGCATCAACAGGGTACAAATCCAAGATGCCAACCTACGAAGAGAAGTCCATGTAGAAGAAGCCGTTGCCTCCTTAATAGAAAGCAGTTAATCCAGCTTGAGGTGTGAAGTTGGCCAAAGTTGACTTATCACGTTAGACTTGGGCGTTTTTTCCAAAGATTCTAAGAGCCAAATATGGACCATTTTACTCTAATCTTGAGAACAATAAATCCATTGCATGAGAACATTCCAAAGGAAACATCAACTTTCAAGCTGCACATTGGCACATATTAAGATATGGTCAACTCTTCCTCTGTTATAGCCATGTGGTGCAGCTCTATTAGGACATTTTCAAAGGAAAGCTATTCTGTACACCCAAATGAATGGCCTTGGGCTGGCTTTATTGCATAAACCCATCCTCTTATGAAAATGAATTTCAGACTAAGTATCAGATTTGTTGCAGATTGAGAGGAAGGTATGCTGTACCTTTGCATCTTGAATCTCAAGGTTCTGCACAGTTAAATACCTCATGCAATTTCTGTGTGCTCCAATCTTTTATATTTAGATATCAAATGTTTAGTTAACATTTGTTTGACACTGTCACCAGAGATCCTTTCATTACAATTTTTTTTCCCATTTCTGGTCAGCCATGTCTTTTATATATGACATCACAATGAACCCATTACCGGTTTCTCAGTATATATGTGATGTATATGATTCATATTACCTTAGTTGGTTTGCCTACTCACGCAAGCAAACATTTTGGGCATTTTTCTTGCATATCACATTTCTGGTCAGCATACATCCTTCCCCAACTCAATTGCTTTAGTTTTTCTTTTCTTTTTTTATGTCCATGAATTTCCTTCAAGCCACTGGACAATCTAGAATCACTATAAACAAGTATACTCTATAGTCTACTTAAGAAAATAGATATATTTTATGTAATAAATATTAAGATCCATGCAACAAATATCCATGCAGCTGTACTGTAATACTGGTTAAATGTCTCTGCAGAATAAATATATTCTAGGCCACAGCTTATTTGCTCCAGCATTTGAAACAATATGCTCTTCAGTTCTGCATATGTAGGTGACACCCCCCCAAAAAACAAAGCCCAACAAAAATGTATGTTTTAAAAAAAACAAATGTCTCCAGGACCTTGGTGAGTCTCGACTAAAGAAACAACAACAACAAAAATTTCCCTACCAAACAGTGCCTCCTGCAATCCTCACACTGACATGCTGCAGTAGATGTATCCCAATGCAGCATTTTTGGTTCAGAAGCATAACCTGCCTGGTACAGTCTCTGACTGGCATTTCTGATCTGGAAAACTGAACTTTAAAAAGTAGTTTGGAGAAATATTTCCTTTAATTAAACCATGCATGACCTTTTGTATTAATTTCTGAAGCTTGAAAGCTATATAGTTGCATACTATTTCCTTGGAATAAATATTCTTTTGCATGGGTGGAGTTCTATATTTTAAGTTATGTTTATCTAATTGGCATCTGTGAATAACTGTTGGTGACAAGAAGAGGTTGTGGGTTTTGTTTTTCTTCAATGCCACTCATCTGATATTGTGACAGAGTTTTGCCTTAAATGTTTGATATATTTGGAAACCCAGAAATCTGTATATAGAAAAAAAAATTGCATGAAAGCTTATTCAGCATTCAGTGTTAAAAAGAGTCACTTACACAACTATTGCTTTCCATGCAGAACCAATACATGTTGCAGAACATATTGTATTAACTACAGTGCAAGGTATTATGCAACATCTGCAAATGTTCCACTTGAATTTTAAGTATATTATTAGGGTTCTCTCCTTTTTATTAGCTAGACATCAGTTAACATTTTAGTTATATTAACATAGTTTGTGTTAGCTAGAGTGCAATTGGCTGTTTTCAAGTTCTCCTCTCTAAAGTCCTCATTGCTATTATTCACACCTTCTTGTATCTCCATATAATCAGACTTACTAATGGTGGAGGCACTTCTGCTTTTCTTTAGGTCAGGGGAAGAAGGGATCTTTGGGCAGCTGGTTACTTGCAAATATTGAGCTTGCTCCTCTCCTTCTGTCTCACGGTGATAGAAGTAGTTGAAATTGGACACTATAACCGGCACTGGTAAGGCAATTGTTAGTACACCTGCAATAGCACACAAGGAGCCAACTATTTTTCCACCTATGGTTGTGGGGACCATGTCTCCATAGCCAACTGTCGTCATGGAAACCACAGCCCACCAAAAAGCATCAGGGATGCTTGGGAACTGAGAGTCACGCTCATCAGCCTCTGCGAAATAGACAGCGCTGGAGAACAGGATGACACCAATGAAGAGGAAAAATATCAAGAGGCCTAGCTCCCTCATGCTGGCCTTAAGAGTCTGTCCCAGGATTTGCAATCCCTTGGAGTGTCTGGAAAGTTTGAAGATCCTGAACACCCTCACCAAGCGGATAACTCGAAGGATAGCAAGAGACATAGCCTGTTGACCTTGTTGGCCATCTTCTGGTTTCTCAGCCAGCTCTGTGCCAAGTGTGATGAAGTACGGAATAATAGCAACAATATCAATGATATTCATGATATTGGTAAAAAACCCAGCTTTGCTAGGGCATGCAAAGAATCTCACCAGGAATTCAAAGGAGAACCAAATTATGCAGAGTGTTTCTACTATAAAGAAGGGATCTGTGAAAGATGTTTGTTGTTGAGACCCCATTGTGCTATTGGAATTGGGGCTGGGGTTGTTACTGCTACCATGTATGTCTTCATCATCATCACGGAACACAGGCAAAGTTTCTAAACAGAAACTTACTATAGAGATTAGGATGACCATGACTGAGACAATTGCTATAATCCTGGCTGGTCCAGAACTTTCTGGGTATTCAAAGAGAAGCCATACTTGTCTCTGAAATTCATTTTCTGGTAAAGGCCGTTCTTCTTCCTTGATATAACCTTCATCCTCCCGAAACATCTCCATAGCTTCTTCACCAAGTTCATAAAACCTTATTTCTTCTGAGAAGATGTCCAAGGGTACATTAACGGGCCTTCTCAGTCTGCCACCTGATTGGTAATAATATAAAATAGCATCAAAGCTGGGTCTGTTTCGGTCAAAGAAATATTCATTTCGGAGAGGATCAAAATATCTCATTCTCTTTTTAGGATCTCCCAATAAGGTCTCTGGAAACTGAGCAAGTGTTTTAAGTTGTGTTTCAAACCGAAGGCCTGAGATATTAATAACCACTCTCTCGCAACATTCATGATCAGTTTCTGGGTTATAAGTGTCCTGAGGATGACCAGGCAAAGCTGCTGCTTCATCTGTGGGATCTCCAGTAGCAACAGTCATATTTAGGCAGTTTTAATCAAAACTTTTATGAATATCCAGTGGTTGGATGGTGTTCACTGAGATTCTAATATCCACTGGAAAGTTATGTGCATGGGCTTTGATGTAGCTCATGGAAACAGGGAGTTTGTGGAAAGAGTTTGTCAGCTGAAAAAGAAAGAAAGAATCATATAAGCATTTTCTCTCACACCCTTAGCTAAATAGGTGTACAAAATTCCATGTAAAAAATTTAAGCTGAATTTATTTGGTTTGTATAACTTGAAGAAGGCCTCTGATCTCAAATCATGCAAAAGCTGTATCATTTATGAAAATAAAGAGATCAGATGAAATACAGAAAGCTTTCTAACTGGCAAGTAGCAAAGAATAGCATTGTTTATCCCAAACATCACAGCATATTCTAAGAGCTTCAAAGCCCTATCAGGCTTCATTCTCTGCACTAAAGCAGTAAGATGACCCACACAGCACCTGAGACTCAGCATTCACCTTGAAGAATTGCCCTGATGGTTCAGAGGTTGAGTTAAACTGTTATGTCAAACGCTGGAGTGCATCTTTTAACATAATGCATTCTAGATTTTAACTTCTCAGTTGTACAACCCAGCCTCTCTCTGCTTCTCTTCCTACTTCTTTTCATTGTCTTTGCAAGTCTCCCTGTGCTCTTGCTGCAGTTCTGAATAGAAGTTCATCTTCTGTCATTGCCAAAGAAAGAACAGCGGATGAAAAACAATTCACATTACCTCAGTCTCCAACACTGATTATCTGACCTTAGAGAGAAACACAGAGATTCTTGGTTTCCAAGAGTCTCCTAAGTTCCTCTGGCAATGTGTTGAGTCAGGGAGGGAGGGAGGGAGGGAGGGAGGGAAGGAAGAAGGAAGGAAGGAAGGAAGGGTCTTGAAAGTAGAAGCTATACTGAAGTAGGGGTTGCTTAATAAAAGAGATGACTCCAGCCCTTTTCTTTAAGGCAGTGTCTATATGAACTGAAAACCTTTCTTTATGATAGTGGGAAGATCCCATACTCAGCAAAAACCTGATGTCCCTGGTGTCCTCAAGAAGTATGACATTGCTTGGAAACCAGCTATTTGCTAAAACAGGAAGGGCTCTAAAACAGTGTTGATAAAGATGCAGTTGTTAAATGCAGCCCTTTGCTCACTGAGTTACATTACAGGCTCTTGTTATCCTGGGTAAAACAAGAGAAGCAATCGACAGCATGAAAAACAGATACACCTTTTTTTCCCCCGTCAAAACCTCTCCTTCTTCCCTTACACACCAGGCATATCCAAGGACAAACACACACACACTCACACACTCACATTGCAGTGGCAGGAGTCTACACACCATTTGGCATCTGTGCTGTTTGCTGTTGCAGAGTCCGCTGCAGTGAAGTCTCCGCTGAGCTCCCTTTTCAGGGGAAAAAACAGAGCATCGTGGGCCGTAGGCTCTGCCATGCATTGCTCAGCCAGCTGCGTCCGGGTTCCCATCAAAGAAGCACTGGGCTTCATTTGGCATACAGGACATGACCGGAGATGTTTTGCTTCTGAGCACCTGAAGAATATCCCATGTGCTCTCAAGATTTCAGCCCCCAAGCCCCCCTCCTGGGGTTGCCCTGCCCTTCACTGGATGCTGCATCACCAGTCCTCCTGCCTTTGGTTGGACTTCTGGGAGGGGATGCTCAGTGTCCTTAGAGCCACAGGCTGCTCTTCTGTCCTCTTCTCTCAGGACACCGTTTTTTAATTTTTGTTGTTCATAAGAACAACCAAAGGCTTTCTCCTTCCCAGGAGGAACTCCCTTGGCTTCCAATCCTCCACAGAAGACAGCTGCCCTCCTTCCTCACTCACAGACAGGATGCAAGAATGAAGGTAGGGGAGGCAAGTAAAACACTGCTCTTTCATCCGAGTTCCTAAGAGAGAGAGATTTTTCCTTGCAGCTGACCTGTCCTTTTTCTGGGTGCCCATCAATACCAACAGTCTGGAAGGCTTAGCTGCAGACTGAATTCTGTTGGATTTCCCCACTGCCTCCTCTCTCCTAACCTCCCTTCTTCTTATGCCTTAGAAAAATAGTACAACCCTGACAAGCTTGCAGGCTTCAACTGTTATACTTAACCCCTTGGTTACCAACACTAAGTCATCGGAGGCAATGAGATGCTCCTTCCTTGCCCTCCCTCTTTCGCTCTCCTCCTCCCTCCTCCTTCTGTTTTGAATTGCTAAGAGAATCCAGCCCCCTTGGGAATGGAAGGTTTTTAAGGCAATATTTCTGAATGCAAAATGGTAGGGATCGCTTACACCCCGTAGATGCACAAAATGGAACAAAAACACATCCGAGCTTGGTGTTACATGTGTTTTTGTTTCTTTTTTTATCTCCACTTCATAATTACCCCAAATCATAAAGAGATATTAATTTAAATCATAGCCCCAGAAGCTTAATTTTAATTTTAGCTGTCCTATCAGATTCCACATCTTAACCCTACCGATTTCTTTAAAATGCATCCTGTTTTAGTGTCATCTATCATTCATACACATCCAATAGCTCCTGTCTCCCAGACCTCATGCTGTAACTCAGCATTTCCCGAATTCTTGCATTGCATTACAGGGAAGGAAGAATGATGCCTCATGCAAATAAGTTGATCATCAAAGCGCTATTGAGATCATAGCTGTGTGTGTGTGTGTGTGTGTACCATATTAGGAGAATGAATGTAAGGCAGACCTGGATGAAAGTATCGCCATGCCAGGCGTGTGAAGCATTTCCATTGCTACAGAACGTCTGGCATCATTTTGGAAACATGGATCTGTGCACGGAGAAGGCCTTGTTTGATTTACCCCTTTCAGTTGAAATATGAAGCATTCATTTTCACAGTTTGAGATAAACCTCTACTGAACCTAGTGGGGAGCGTGGGGGGGGGGGATTGAGTACAGCAGCTTACAATTGGTTCTGCAGTTAGACATGCAAGGAATACATAACAAGCTTCCTGTTTGTGATGCCCTTCCTTACCTGCAGAGAGAAGATGCTAACTTAAAAGGGCCAGAGAGCTTAGAGACAAAGAGGAAAAGGGACAGTAAACTTTAGCATCCCTGATAACATACAGACTATTGATCCTGAGAAGCTTATAGTTTTGTTCGTTTGTTTGTTTACCTTTTTCACTGGATCCTAGAGATCAGTTCCCAAGAAATATCAAGTTCACACCTGCTGTGGACTACTGCTGCTGCCCCCAAAGGATATGACTTGCTAACTCTGACATAATAATTAGTCACTAACCAAAGCAGACCAAATGACAACATGGTAGAGAAAAGGGCCTCATCTGCTATCTCTTTAAGTGCATCTATACCCACTTCTTATGGGGCCTAGTACATAGCATACTATTTCTTTTTTAATTTATTTGTTAGATTATGTCCCTGTTTCCTTCAGGAGCTCAAGAGCAGTTCCCTTCTCCTATGTCTATGGAGATTCTCAAACATTCAGGTCATGGTTGTCCCAAAAGTGCTTTTTCAAAAGGCAACTGGACTTTGTTTTGCCTTGAAGATGTTTTGCTTCTCATCCAAGAAGCTTCTTCAGTTCTGACATCCTTTATTTTGTACAAGCATCTTGGAGGTGGCATTCTCAAACTGGACCTTCCACTCAAAAACAAGCATTTACAAATTGCTCCATTATCCCCAGGAAATGCCCAAATTACCCCCAGTTTAAGAACCACTGCCTTAACCACTACATCACAAAGTACTAGATAACACTCCATGTGTGGATATATAATGAAAGTTCTATCGCCAGTATTTGATAAATTATGTCTGTTACAAAATTAAAGATTAGCCCTTGAGCTTGCATTCACCAAGTGATTAATACAAATACATGGCTCAATCTGAAGCCCCAGCTCTTTTCAGCCCTCAACTTTACCTGTTTTGGGGTACCTGATCTGAGTTACCCAGCTGCAGGTGACTTCTGGATGGCAGCCAGAGATATAGAAAAATATCTTCTTAGATGCTACCATCTAATGGCTATTTAGATTTATCCCTCTCTGGGAACCATACAGAAGGTATCCCAGGCAAGCATAAACATGTGAGGTATTGTTTATAAATCTACCCATTAGCCTGACAAAGATATAAAAAGATATAAAAAATAATCCAAAAATATATGTATGTTAGTAAATACAATACACAAGTGTCAGTCTAAGAAGTCCAGTTCACATGAATATAAACAACCTCTGCAAATTAAGAAAATCTCAGAAAATATATTAACTATAACAAATGAAGTCAATGCGGGAAGTATGGCTGTGACTTTGGGGACCCAGGAATAGGGCCCCTGGCCAGGCTTTCAGATCTCTGAAGAAAAATGAAAACATCTGGAAATCTGCAGTATATTCAGTTGCTGCTTGTTGTTTGGTCTAAATGAAAGAATGGATTTACTGAGAAAAGAGAGAATTTTAGACTTAGAAGATCGTGACCTGAGGTTTGGATGGCATGAGTAGTTATGAGATGATAAAGTTAAAGTGGACTTCAAACAGAGGTGAATTTCAGCAGGTTCTAGCAGGTTCACTAAAACTGGTAGTAAATTTTCTAAGCAGTTCGGAGAACCAGTTGTTAGAAGAAATCTCCTTTTGTTTTTTTCCACTTTACAGGGTTAATCCTGTAAGAAAGGCAGGAAAAAATATTCTGGTGTTGTTTCTAGCCTAATCTTTATTGCCCTGTTTACAGAAACTGGCCACCCAATCACATGACTCTCCCCAGCCACGCACACCAAGCCACGCCCACAGAACCAGTAGTAAAAAAAATTGAATTCCGTCACTGACTTCAAACATTATTTTATTAGACATGCCATATTGAAAATATGGAATAGATATAAACCCAGATTGTGTCCAAAAACACTTTTGTGGATCTCAGCTCAAGAAGCTTATTACAGAAGACAAATAGCCCATAAAGATAAATGGTTGATATACCAGGACATATTGGAAAATTAATATCCAAGAGGAATACAAAATAAAAATCAAGACAACAATTAATAGCAGAAGGATATCGCTGTCATTGACACTCCAATTTACAGTTATTTGAAAGATTTCAAATGGATACAGACTTGTGGCATGGAGCAGTGTAAGACAGAATTTTAAATGCCATTGGTACTCATGATGAGCATGCAACCGCTAAAATATACAGTTTTGTTGAAATTTGATTGAGAGGAAGAACAGCAGAGGTGAAATTCAGCAGGTTCTAGGAGGTTCGCTAGAACCAGTAGTAAATTGTCTAAGCAGTTCAGAGAAGGAATCTCCTTTTGTTTTTTTCCACTTTACAGGGTTAATCCTGTCAGGAAGGCAGGAAAAAAGCATTCTGGTGTTTTTTCTAGCCTCATCTTTATTGCCCTGCTTACAGAAACTGCCCACCTAGTCACATGACCCCCCCAGCCACGACCACCAAGACATGCCCACAGAACCAGTAGTAAGAACATTTGAATTCCACCACTGAAGAACAGGTTAAAGAATGTATGATAAAGTGGGCTAAGAATTTTTGTTATCATATAAATGGATCAAGGAGAAAACATGTAGTTAAAGAGGTTGAAATATACATTGTGTTATGATCTCAAAGTGAATTTTTTAATAAAATGATATATTGTTGACACATGGCATCAGAGAAATTATCTAGAATGTATAAAGGCACTTCAAATGCATGTTGGAAATGTAAATGACATAGAAATTTTATCATGCTTGATGAACTTGTAAGAAAACTAAGACAAATTGGATACAAATATGCAGTTTGATACAGAGGATTTTAAAGCACAATATGCTGGAGTCAGAATATTTCTTTTTAGAGTTAATGAACAGGCATTTAGAAAAAAGCTACAAAACACTATTTGATCACAGCAACAAGATTATAATATGTACAGAGATGGAAAGAAATTTACTGCCTTTGGAGGAACAATTGAAGTTGACAGAATTTTCTGAAATGGATAAATTAACTTATTTGGTTAGAGAAAAGACATCGTGTACATTTATTGCTGACTGGAAATTTCTTACAGACTTTTTGCATAAATATGAAAATAATAACTTATGATTTACAGTTTTGATGATTAGAAGAATAAATTATAGAAAGAAGAGAAATACAATGTAACTTTAGAGAGAGATGTTAAATTATATTTGTACTTGTAATCACTGTGAAGAATATTGGCAGTCACTGTATACTTTTTTCTTCCTTTTCTATTTTTCTGAACTTTTTTTCTTTTCTGAACTTTTTGCTTTTACATTTATTTATTTCTATTCCCTTGCTTACTGCCCAGTGTTGAAATTCAATTTTTTTTACTACCAGTTCTGTGGCCATGGCCACAGAATTAAACATCATCAAGCACAGAATTAAACTTCACCAAAGTTACAATGTAATAAGGGGAGAGACAGTTTCTGTGAGCAAGGCAATAAAGA
>JAEANM010009465.1:0-16356 GCA_017656035.1 Myanophis thanlyinensis
ACTTCAACTCCCAGAATTCCTGAGCCAGCATGGCTGGCTCAGGAATTCTGGGAGTTGAAGTCCACGAGTCATACAGGAGCTGTAATTGCCCACCCCTGTGTTAAGGGGAGGTAGGAATAAATGCTTGGTTGATAGATGAAACAGGATATCAAAAAGAACAAAAGGGCATGGAGTTTAGCACAGCATTTCTCTTGATTAAGAAGAAGAACCTGATCGGGTGTGGCTGTCTTCATTCACAGATCTCTGAAGTGTTGTGTGCTGTGCCATCTCTTGTCAAGCAGTGCTTCCCCATGGAGCCCAAGACACATCCTTCTAGCAAATTTCCTGAGTCAGGATCCTCACTTCCAGCTATGGGGAAAAACCTACAGGGTGCAGTTCAAGGAGGGCTGAGAACTCTGTACCTGCACCTCCTCTCACTGCAAGAGGGGATTCTGAGTTGGTATTTATGTCTGAAGCAGATTCAGTGGGATCTCCTGTGCTGGATCCAGGCTTCCTTGGAGCTAACTATAGATTTCTTCTTCTGTTGGGCCCAAAATGTCCTCCTAGCTTCCATGATGCTCCTGCTGTTGGCATGGCAAATTCACAGTGGAGCCAAGGAATATGGCTGGAGATCATTCCTACAAAGGCTGGTGAGAGACGCAGAGTGATAAAAGTTCCACAGAAAGAGGGGATCAAAAGCTGGAAAGTGTGCAGATTTGGGCACAGTGTCAGGCCTGATAGTCTTCAATTTACCTGCAGCAGCAAACACATTCAGAAGCACACACAAGTAATTGATTTAGCAGGATTCAAGAACTTCTCTTTATATATAATATAACATGTGAAATAAGAATGCAATACAAAAGCAGGCCTTTCCAACATGGCAGTAAATACAAGCAGAGAGGAGAGAAGTTTCAGTTTTTGTTCAGAGCTCAGCACAGACTGCTTAAGTTTCTGTTTCAGTTTCTTGAGCTGCAGAGCTAAGCCACGCCCAGGCTTCAGACTGTCCCAGCCCCCATTGGCTGACCTTGTTGCTAAGCCCTATTCCAGTTTATGAATACACTGACACCTGCCCTCCATTGATGTATTGAGTCACTTTTCAAGGGGAGGAAGATTGTCTGAACCCAGCTAATGAAAGGCCCTAGGATGAAAGGTGGTACAGAGAATGGTTGGGCCTTTCCCCTTTCCAAAATTCCACTATTCAAGCCATTCCTCCCAACCCCCTGACACATTCTTGCATGTTTTTTGCTTGCCAGATCCTGGAAAAGCAGCTTACCCAGAGGATTTCACTACTGAAAAGCTGCTACTGGAATCTGGAGAACCTCCTGATTCAGATAACTTGGACCTCAGTTTGTTGCTTCATCTGGGTTGTGTCCTGCATTGTTCAGGCCCTGGAAGCCAGCTACAAGCAGGCTGCCCAGATGGCCAGAGACCAGACTGAAGAAGACCAAAAGGAAACAGCAGGGCCACTCCTGATGACCCCTCATTCAGCTCTTCTCTGAAGGCAGGAATTGCAGATCTAGCTGGCGTTCACTAAACATTGCTGGAGGATATCTTACTTAAGAGCAATGTGCATTTTTTTTTCCTGGGTGGGGGGTCAGAGTGAGATGGGGTAGGTGGTTCCAGCAATGTGCACAGTGTGATGCATTTGGGGGTTGATTTTAGTTCCTCAAATCATCTTTTCCAATTCTTGAATCAGATTTTGAAGAAGGACATTATCAGCTTGTAGCAATGCTTCTTCAGACCTGGCAGACAATTTTGCTTTCCTCCTTTGTTTCCTGTTCCATTATGCTATTTCCTCTCAGTGTAAATAACATTGTGCAACCCATGGGCTGTCTCCTGATACCACTAGACAACATCGCCAGGACTCGCTGCCTTAGAAAACTGAGGAAAATCCTCACAGATGACACACACCCTGGTCAGCCCTTCCTTACCCTCCTGCCATTGGGAAGGAGATATAGGAGCATAGGCAGCTGCATAAACAGGCTGAAGAACAGTTTTTATCTGTGGGCTGCCTGACTTCTGAATGGGAAATAACATTATAACTGGTATGATGGACTTGCAGGGCCGGCGCAATGTGCAATAATATCACACAATGTAGAAGGATTGGGTGTTAGTGGGATTCACTGGGTTGGGGATTTTCTGTCTTCACTGTGGGTTGTATATGGGTTGTGGGTTCGCATGGAGGGCAGCTCAGTCAATCTCATTATACACATGTATTTTGACAATAAAAGTTTGATTTGGCGCATAGTAAGGGAATAAGAAATAATAGCCAAAGAAATTAAAATCTGTGCTATGATAGCTGACTCTAGTTTGCATCAAATTGTTCACCAGCAAACCGTATCTCTATATAGCTTCATACATTGCCTTTTGTTCTTAAACTTTATCTCTGAGCATATCCGTTCCAGCCACAACCTCCTTGGTCTTCTCCAACCTCTTGACCCATTCACTTTGTTTCACATATTTACTGAATGTACTTTGTAAATTGATTCTCCCAGTATCAGTAAGAGCAACATGCAGGAATTTCAGTCAGTTGATGCATCTATTCTTGACTTCTGCCAGGGTTATGAATTCTCATGGAATTTGTTTTCTAAAGTTTGCATTTATCACATGGCTTTATAGGCTTGAAGTATATTGGAAAATGTGCTATTTTTTCTTGCTTTTTAAGCATTTAAAGACAAAAAGAAGCATTTGACACATTTATTGGGACTCACTTTGGTACTTATTGAAAGACTGAAACAAAAAATAATTCATCATAGGTTGAAATGCCCAGTCCAAGCTTTTCATGAATTGGGGAAGTAGTGGAGGAGTCCAAATTAATTCTCAAAGATTAGCACACAAGTGCCCTTTTGGCCTTACGAAGGGCTAGCATTGCTGTCTGGGCTTGGCACACTTTCTCAGCAGCAGTGATGCTCAGCTGGGGGCAGTAGAATGCCAAACAGCCAAAAGAGCAGAGATTGGAGGGTATGTGTGAAGAAGGTCCTCACCTAATGACAGCAACTGGAACTGCCATTGCTAAGTGGTGTGATCAGGAGGATTGGACTAGAAGACCTATAAAACTTCCAACTCTTATACTGTTGCACAGTCAGTGTGGTAGGGTAGTTACAGTATTGGACTGTGAGCAGGGAGACCTAGATTCATAGCTTGTTCACAAGCATGGAGGTCATCAAATCCCAATACAGGAAGGAGGAGCCATCAAATCTTGCCCCATGGGTCATTCTACCCATCTTTGAACCAGCAGAAAGTTACATTGTGTAAACTTTGCTGTCCCCATTGCCGACTTGACTTTATAGGCTCAATTTTGCCTTTACACCAGGTGATACCAATATTTGAGATGAGAGGGCCAACCTATTTTCCAAAGCACCAAAAAACAAGATGAGAAACAATGGCTGGAAACTAACCAAGGAGAGAAGCAACCTAGAACTAAGGAGAAACTTCCTAATAGTGACAGCAATCAACCAATGGAAGAGCCTGTCTTCAGAAGTTGTGGGTGCTCCATCATTGGAAGTTTTCAAAAAGGGACTGGATAACAGTTTATCTGAAATGGTATAGGGTCTCCTGCCCAAGTGGGTTGAATTAGAAGACATCTAAGGTCCCATCCCACTATAATTCTATGTTCTTCCAAGCATTTTGAAAATTTTTAGGTACCAATGCTATTCTGCTATCATGGTTATCACATGTTTGAGCATATCTTTCCTGTGCTATTTATTAACATTTTTACTGCTTCTGTTTTTTATTTTTCCACCTTTGTTACTACTAATTTTGCAATCTGCCTAGGCTGTTAAGAGAAGATTAGAAGTATAATCATTATGCACTATAACTGAGAACACATGTTCTGCCACTGTGTCACCTCCAATAGCCCTCACAACATCCGTTCACACACAAAAAATCCTGTTTCTTCCAAAGGCAGACAATTCCTACTTCATTAATTCTGTAAGGTTTTTTTTTCTTTTCCACCAGATTTTTTATGGGTGAATGGTGCTACCTGCTCCACTTTGTAAATAATTTACATTGTTGTCTGCCACATTGCTCTTCAAAATCCTTAAAAGACCTTTCAGGATGTTCTAGGTTATGGAGATGTCATTTGATTACAATTTCAGGAAGCATTGCCTCAATGAAGGATTTTAGGGGAAAAAGCTGTAATTCAGCAAGACCATCTCTTGCCCTGTGCTGATGGAGAAAGCTAACTGTTACCTACTACTGAAACTAGTACTTTCACACGGAGGAGGAGTATCAGTTGATGGTGTAAGTGTGACAAGCCATCAGACATTCTGCACCCAAACTGCTGCTGAGTTTTACAAAAAAACTGAGTTGATATAGTCTAGCAACTCCATTCCCCAAAGGAGTACCTCAGAGAACAAAGTTTGCTTGGTGGCCATAAGGGGGCACCCTTCTCCACCAATTCCAGATATCTCTAGAAGTTCCTCCTTTCAGTAAATCCTTAGAAAGGATCATCGTTCCTCCATTGGCCTTCCTTCTGCAGTGCTAGTACATACATATGTATAATATGTGCCCCAAATTCCTGTTGTGTTTGGTAACAAACTTCGAATAGACCAAGATTTGTCCCCAAGGGAGCAGGAAAGAGAACAGCCCTCTTGAGAGTTGCTGTTCCGAAGATCAAGGAAGCCTGGAATGGGGATGTGAAGATCAAATCCATATTGGGTGGTTCCGAGGGAGTCAGGACCAAGCCAGACTCAACAATATGAACTGAAGCAAATTGGCAGCCATACAAGTTGCAAAGGATTCTGGATCTATTCTAAGACACTTGGTTGCTGATCATAACAATTTAATAATGTTTTAATTCCCAAGGTTTGGAAGGCTATTTTGAATATTCCAAATGTTCCAAAAGTGAACGACCTCAAATCAAGGCATGATAAGTATGCCATAAATGATAAGAGCAGCCTATTTTGGGATTGGAATATTTCATGATAGAACATTTGGCACAGGCTTACTTGTGGGATACATGGACTAAGTCTTTGGGGACTTCATTTTTGTTCTGTTTGATAGATCGTGTATCTGGTCAGATAAGGCCCCTATGTTCTCATTAGTCGAGATCAGAGTTTCTCTCAGACTCTGCAGCTTTTAGGAATTGGGGACTGCAACTCCCAGAATTCCCCAGCCTGCATGCTGCGCTCTATGCCTCTTTAACGTTGTTGAGGCTGAGAGACACTGGTCCAAATCACAATGAGTAGAACCTTCTTGTTTTGAGCAAGGTTACCTTAGTTTCTGGGGTCAAACCTTAGAAATGAACTGTACTTGTGGGTTTCCTGGAGGGTTTGTGATATTAGGGTGGTGGAGTGGAACAAACAGGGTCAAATCACTGATGTAGAAACATACCTCTTAGATCAAACTCTGCAACCAGGCCCTTTTAGTGCCTGAACAAATCCAATTTATATAATGTACATTTTGTTCACAAGAAAGCAGATGGAGATTCTGTCCCTGTGGCAAAATGACAAAATCACAAAATATTTGAAGAATATTTAACCAATGCTATTAAAAAGACATTATTATGTGAAGGGCTCCGGGGACTTAAAAATTCTAACTATATCACAATTTTCCTCAGTGCAAAAATCTGAAGGAGGGCTGAGAAAATAACTACAGACCCCTCACATCCTGGGCATAAATTGTTTCAACACCTCCTCTTGTGACACCGCTATAGGGCATTATATGCCAAAACTAGATATAAAGACAGTTTTACCCTTGTGCCATCACTCTGCTGAACATGTAATATTCACAATAGTATCTTATGTGTAAGTATATTTATCCATGCCGTATGGCTGTAGTAGTATTATTACTCTTCTCATCTCTACTAACCCCTCTTATTGGTATTATTATTATGATTAAAATTACTCTGTTGCTTTGCATGTACATTGATAGCTTCTGCATCGGAGACAATTCCTTGTGTGTCTAATCACACTTGGCCAAATAAAGCTATTCTATTCTGTTCTGTTCTGTTCTGTTCTACACTGAGATCTTTAAAGAAGCACAGCTCCCCCTAGTGGACTATGTATATCTTTGCACATTTTGAGGTACGCTCTTCTCTATGGAAAAGAGACACTACTGCTCTCTCTATTCCAGAAGCGTGTTAGTGATGGAGATTTTTGCAGGCTGCAGCTCCCACATCACTTTGGCAGCTGGCAGAGAGATAAAAAAGAGTCCTCTTTCCCCACCCTGCTGCTAGGCTCTGCCGGGTTTCCAGCACTGTCTTGGATCATGCTGAACTGTGCAATCATCCTCCAGGCCAAAAACTCAGCTGCGTTCTAAAACCATTTCTTTAATAGCCTGTTTCACACGTTTCACTTTGTTTCCATTGCTAACCAAGGCCGCAAGTCCTCTTGTGGTACAAACACAACAGGGAGCAAGCCATCTAGCCCAACCCTTTGCATCTGTCACTTTACTGGACCGGCCTGGCCTCTTGGCTCAGCTCCCAAGCAGACATTCCTGGACTGGCCCCTCTGACAGGCTGGGTCTTTGCAGAGAAATTCTCAAATTAGCTGGTGCTTTCCTAGACACCATGTTCCCAGGGGCTGGCGCTCAGCTCAGGCGGCCACAGCTGTGCAAACAGCTCCACTTGGCTCTGTTGTGCCATTTGGCTGGGGATTCGGTCAGCGCTGGGAGGGGAGCTGGAAGCAAAGCTAAGCTGAAGTCTCAGATGCCCCGGTGAGGTGCCGGCGAGTTCACTTGTTCCATTCACAACACCTGCAAACCCTGGCTCATCGCCTGTCAGGTACAGGACGTAGGAAGGGATAGCTGCCAAGCAAATTTCCCTGGGATTGGGTGCCTTATGAACTGGGAGCAACTAGGGTGGCCCAGTGAAATGTGGTTTTCCAGAAAGTGTTGGGATTAAAAGTTATCCCAAATATAATGAGCATCTTTTTTCAGCTATATTGTCTGTATTCAGACAAAGCATCTTACCTGGCTTCAACAGTTATAACCAGTGGTGGGATGCAACCAGTTTTACTACCAGTTCGGGTGCACCATGCACACACACGCCATCTGCGCTGCCACGCGGCTTTTAAAATGCAATGTTTTCCTTATCAAAGGAACCCTGGTGAGTCGGAAGGCTGCTGAGGTGTGGAAAACAGCTGTTCCGTGCAATTCAGGTGAGCGAAAAAGAAAAAATAGAGAAGAGGCTATAGGACAGGAAAGGGCAGAGATGGGTGGGCAGAGCCAAATGAGGACGCTGCTATTGGTTCGGTAGAACTGGTGCAATCAGGCTGAATACCAGCACTGGTTACAACCATACATTAACTAAATGGCCTGAGTTCCTCAATATACTAAACTATGTACAACTACAAACAAACCAAGTTTACATGTTGTGTAAATGCAAGTCTTAGACGATTAAGGTTGAATTTTAACGCGTTCTTTTATTTTACTATATTTATATACTGTTTTCAAGGTGAGGATGGGCAACTTTTTTTCCCATCAAAGACTTTTTTCATGGAAGGGATCTTATAACCAATCTGGTGAGCAGGGCTGGAGCAAATACTATAGCAGTCAGTGCCACAGCGAAAAGTGAATGGGAACCTGTCCTTGTTCTTTCTCAAATTATAATTTCTTGTTTTTATTCCATCCCATTGTTTTTGACATCTGCTTCATCTCTTTCCCAGACACAGGCTGTGAAGAAGGAAGTCATAGGCTTTCCTGAATCAATCTTTGGCAAAGTCTGTAGAGATTCCAAACAGAATTGTACACAGTTAAGGTGTTGGCCATGGACGGAGAATGAAATGTAAGTCCCCGGTTTGCTACGGAGCTCAAGGGTCAGTCACTCTTTCTCACCCCAATCTACCTCACAAATTGCTGTCTGAGAAGAAAATTAAAGAGGGACTGTTTAAGCTACCAGGGGGGAAAAATTGATATAAAGTCCCTTTATCTCCCGAGTCCCTTGGGAGAGGGGGCGGTATATAAATTTTGTTAAATAAATAAATAATAAATAAAAAGGCAACTGATCAATCAAGTGGAACTTTACATTAAAGTAATCACAGCCCATTCTACCTCTAAAAATTCAAGTTTGCATTTATATCCTTCCCATTTTATCCCCAGAACAAGTCTGTCAGGTGAATAAACCTAAAAGAAAAATAGTGACAAAGTTCACAGAACCGTCTTATTTATTGAATTCACCCATTTTTGGAGTTCAGAAAATACACTGGTATTTGATGAAATCAAGCGTGTATCAAGTACGCCAGGCACTAAACTGCAAAAACCTGAACCATGGTTAGTACTAATCAAACTCAGTGCACTTCACAAATGCAGCTGTTAGATCTTTAACTGATCTAGTTAAGCATGTTGTATGAACATAGTAAGAAATCCTAATCCCCCATTGAACTCCATCGCTAAATGAGAGATTGCAGCCTAGGTCTTCCTGTCCTGGTCCAATGTGCTGACAATGCCAAATTGAAAGACCAATTGCGAGATCTAGACTTAACCATTATTAAGTCAATTGATTCAGTTTTCTGTTTTTAAAAACCTTTGAATAATAAAAATGCCATTCTGAACAGAATAGCATGACACACTAGCCCAGGGGTGGGCAATTATGGCTCCTTCATGACTCGTGGACTTCAACTCCCAGAATTCCTGAGCCAGCGATGCTGGCTCAGGAATTCTGGGAATTGAAGTCCACGAGCCATGAAGGAGCCATAATTGCCAACCCCTGCACTAGCCCAATATAGTTATTTAGTTTGTGACTCAGTGGCTGAGTTCATACAACACGTTAAATCCTAACCTTGGATTAAAATGATACAATTGCTGTGTGCAGGTAACATTTGAGGCTAAAATGCTAATGAAAGAAGAGCAAACATTCCAGAAAACAGGGATGTTTTGGGGGGAGCTGCTGAAGCTTGTTAGGTAGAGAGACGGTCTGCAGATCTGATGCTGAGAGATATGAAAGAGAGATTGGAAGCTTTGGTTGCAACTATTTAGCCCATTTCCATTCTGAACATGTGGTTGCATCATGTCCGAAATCCATTGGATTGATAGGAAACATGAGTGAAAAGGCGTGCGTTTGCCTGAACAAACCGTAAGAAACAGCACACCTCTCAAACTGCTTCCCATCCTTTTCGCCCTTAGCCTGTCTTCAGCTGACGGAGCCTCAGGCATGCAAACATCAGTAATGATTTGATGAAAAGTCCCCAGACGGGAGCTCTGGGTTACTAACAGAGTCTCTAAGGACTTTTTGTTTTATCTGAAAGGCATGCATTGGCTCAAATCTTTATAGCTCCAAGGAGACTTGCATAGGGGCAAAAATACCATAAAAATTCCATACGACTGCAATGATCTCATGCTCTTCCAGCCCCAGAAATAACTCTCAGCAGCATTCTGTGGTATGATGATCTAGAGTTATCAGATACCTTAGAAGAAGAAACATGGTTTGGGGAGAAGAACTTTGCTTAGGGTCCTGATTTACCAGAAAAGGTCTGGAGCTGGACAAGAGCAAAGAAGTTGAACTCCAGGGAGTGGGGGTTTACTGTCAGACATTTCCCTCCACCTTACCCATGGGGTCACTGGGAAAGCAACATGAAAAACGTTAAAGGTAAACAGACATGAGACGGACCCAAGTCCATCAATCGCTTATTCCGTATGTGGCATCTCAGTCCAGGCTGCAAGAAAGAAGAAATACCTGAATGAACTTAATGAATAAATGAAAGCTGGAAATCTCTACTGCTAACTGTGGGATGGGGAGCAGAGGCGACTCTCATTTGCCCAAACTTTGGCAAGGAGAGGCTGTTCCCACTGAATGAAAAGCCAGTGGAAGCAGCCTCTCCTTGCCAAAGTTTGGGCAAATGGGAGTCATTCCCCACCGCAACCCCCAAATCCCACAGATAGGAGTGAAACAAGTGTTGCTGCTGCTGCTTAGATCATGCTATAAGTTATGTTTGTGTCATATAAAAAGGGAAAATCCTAATGGCGGAAGAGGGAATGCCACTTGCTTTCGGGATGCTGCAAGGCAATTCAATGCTGCAAGGCAATTCAATGCCACTATTTGCATTTAATAGTGCAGACAATATGCCCCCAGGATTTGTCCTAGGCATTTGTCTTAGGACCAGAGGTATTTGCAGGGTGTGAGCAGAAAAATCAAGATTAGTCACGACAGTGAGGCCAAAGCTTGCTTTTATGAGTGACACATTTTAAAAAATTCAAAGCTTTTATGTGCAATGTGCATAGAAAAATGGGCAGAGCTCTGATTACACCTTGTAGACCTCTTGCTTATCAGTTTCCAAGATTCTCTAATTCACCCCATTATTGTGTTAGGAACACCGTATTCAAGTCTGTGTATACCTGTGTCCAGGTAATAAGGAGCTTTGTGTCCGTCCCTCTTGCAGATTCCATTATTTCAACTCCATCTAAACTGACTCCCTCACCTACAGTACATGAAAAGAATGAAACATCAGCTTGATACAGATTTATCCCCCCCCAAAAAATGCAGTGGTGATTTCCAGTTGTGCTTGCACTACAGCTACTGCTGCTGCTGCTCACCTCTGCTGTTCTAGCTACTTACCTCATTATTGTACATGAACTCCAATGTAAGCAGAGAAATATCCGATGACCCAGGAAGACCTTTTGTGATTTATATAGGAAATGTGAATTCAGGCCAGGCATGCATGCTATATGACAGATTTCTTCTGTATTATGTCATGTGCATGTATTAATGGTTATTTATTAGTTCAGTTTATATATTCCCTCCCCATGTTTGAGTCAGGGTGCTGTACACAATTAAAATCAAGCAAATATACCCCCCTCCCTCGTACATACACACCCAAACATACTGTGACAAAGCCTTTATGAAAAACTAGAAATAATCTTGAAACTTCCTGACGCAGTACATGGTGGAATGAGCTGGGGACATATGACTCTTGGGAGGAGCACTATTCCCTAAGGCAGGGGTGGGCAATTATGGCTCCTTCATGACTCGTGGACTTCAACTCCCAGAATTCCTGAACCAGCCATGCCCACCCCTGCCCTAAGGCATAACATTGCTTGAATGGTGGGGCCATGATCACGCAGCTCTCTTAGATCTTATTGGATAGGCAGAAGTAGTCAGAGATAGGAGCTCTCAGAACCATGGATTGCACCTAGAACCCACTAGCAGTCAGTGCAGTTCACAAAACATCAGTGTTACATGGGGGTATAGTGGTGTATTCACCATTACTTGTGCCATTGCATTCTGGACCAACTATAGCTTCTAAGTGGCCTTCAAGGGCACCATCCTTGCAGTAATCCAGATGAGAAGTGACCAAGGCATGAATGACTATGATTAGGGACTGCCAATCCAGAAATTGGTACAATTGGCACATAAAATTTCTGAACTACAGGTGCCACTTTGCTCCTCAGGTGGAATCTTAAGAGGACCCCCAAATTGCTCACTCGGTATGTGTGGGACAATATGACCCTCTCCAGAACCGAAACTAGAAAATGTTCAGTTCCAGGGAGGCTTAAAATCTGTAGTCAATCTTGCTAAGGTTGAGCCTGAACTCCACATACTATAAATATGGAAACAACCTCAATAGAATTGCTTGGCTAGCCAGTTAAAGGTTGAAATATATAACTAAGTATCATCAGCGTATTGATAATGTTAAACACATGCTGATGGATGACTTCACCAAGTGGCCTCGTGTAGAAATTTGAACAGGAGTGAGGAGAAAATAGAGCCCTGAAACAAAGGCTGAGGGCTAGCATCAACACGACTGGAATTGGCTCTGGCAGCAGGAGAAAAGGCAGTGTGAACTAGGCCTCCCACTTCAAACCTCCTGAGTTGGTCCAGAAGGATACCAATGATAGTGAAGACTGCCAAAATAAATGCATTTCTCCTATTCTGGTCCCACATAGGTCATCAACAAGCATGGCCCATATTATCTCAGTATTGTGTGCCCAAGCCTGAAATCTGACTGGAAGGGATCCAAATAATCCTTTCCCTGCAGGGTTCTCTGGAAACTGATACTTTCTCAACAAATTTCCCTAGAAGGGAAGATTGGAGGTAGTCAGAAATTGTCCGACACCATTGGGTCTAGTAATAGCTTCTTGTAAAGGAGGCAGGCCACTGCCTCATTAAGCTCAGGCAAAACACTCCCTCTCTCAAGGATATATTCACCACCATTTAGACCTAATCGCATGTCCCAGCCCAGAAAGTGTTAACCAAGGGATATGGCTCTGAATAACAGATGTCAGCACTCAAACCTCCAATGCACACCTCCAAAGTCTACATTATTAGAGTCTACTGTATATATCAGATCCTCCAGAAGTTTTCCAAGCATCCTATGAAATCCAGTGGGCTCCATCAGAACCTGGGTTGGAGTCTCTAAAATGGTCCTTTCTTCTTCTGGTGGGGAGCAGGTATAAAGAATCTCAAAGCAAAGAGCAATCTACCCTGTCAGACAAAGAGTAACAATCCCCAACTCCAAATCATATTGTCACCGCTCTGAGACAAAAACTCACACCTGATGTGTAACCTCCACTGTTGTCAGTCCCTTGATGACTTATGTCGGGTCCATGATTACCATGGTGGATATGGATTCCTAAACTGCTTTGGAGTTCAATTCTGTGCCTGACAAGGCAGTTTGAAGTCTCCCAGTGCAATATGTCTGAGGAATGTCTCTGTCAACCTAGCCATGGCATTCAGCAGTTCAGGCTGCTGTGCAGAAGGGAAATTAGCCCAGCAGCAGCATTCCAATTTCTTCCTTACTTCACAAAGAGAGTTTCATGTTCTTTGCATAGCGGCATCTTTGAAAGTCACAATTGTCTCCATGATGCCAATAGCTACAGTACATCCAAGCACTATCCTAACCATAGCTGATGCCACATTCAAACGCTGGCGAGCACATTTCTATAGAAAGTAAGGAAGTTGACGATGGAAATAGGCAGGAATCACTACCTAAGGAAAAGACGCTGAAACATTTTTAAAGTCCAGAAATACAAGCTAACATTCCGAAGTGGCTTGAGCAGACATTCCTCTTTTACTTAAGCATAAGAAGAAGACACAGAACAATAAGATATGCAATATTCTCTTATTGAGCATCTCAATGTATTAGGTTTCAAGTGGAGTTGATTTCCAGGTCTGGTTCACTTAGTGCAGGGGTGGCCAATTATGGCCCCTTTATGACTTGTGGACTTCAACTCCCAGAATTCTTGAGCCAGCCATGCTGAGCCACCCCTGACTTAGTGGGACCAATAGGTGCCCCAACTCAGTGCCCATCCAGATCTCAGCAATACATTTCAAGTTGGTCATGCTAAGGAACTCCTCACTTCAGGCTGACCTGGGCCTAAGTCACAATAGCCTGAGGATCTCATGACCAGGATTTAGAACAGGAGGCTTAAAGATGGAATTGATGCAAGGCCAGAGGTGAAATTCAGCCGGTTCGCACCGGTTCTATAGAACCGGTGGTAACAATTATAAACAGTTCGGAGAACCAGTTATTAGAAGAAATCTCCTTTTGTTTTTTTCCCCACTTTACAGGGTTAATCCTATAAGGATTAATTTTACAGGGTTAATCCTGTAAATAAGGCAGTTGTTTCTAGCCTAATCTTTATTGCCTTGCTCACAGAAACTGCCTCTCCCCTTATTGTAGTGTAACTTTGGTGAAATTGTAATGGTAATGGTAATTCTGTGCTTGGTGATGTTTAATCCTGTGGCCATGCCCATAGAACCAGTAGTAAAAAAAATTGAATTTCACCACTGCTGTGTCTGTGCATGCGCTGAACTCTTGCATTACCTAATGCTTTCCCAGCGCGGGAAAACCCTGTGATTTGATTGGCTGCAGGCTGACAGCTCTCTATAAAAGAGAGCTGCCTGCCTGCAGCCTCTTGTTAATTGATCAATTTCAATTTCAATTTCAATTTCAAATTTATTGGTCACATACACAGTCATACATGGTACGATATGCAGTGAAATGCTTACGCAACCGCGGGTAAGTTAGGTAGCATTACTGGTTCACTGTTGGTCTGACTCCTCTTATTCTACCCACTACATTACAATCACTGTGCAAGGCTGGGTATGCCTTCTCCCTCTGCTCATCATCACCAAGATGTTACCACTTGCCCCTTCCCTGCCCGTTCCTCATTAAATCAATCTGTCTGACACTACCATTTCTCCTCCAAGTGCAAGGATTCCCAGTTCCCAGATGACTAGCCACTCTCTCGTTAACTAGTTTGACAGAACCAGCTGGCTTTTCATGGACTCAGAACAGTTACTTGTGACAAATGGCCCCTTAATTTAAACTCAGTGATTAGTCATCAATCTCCTTTTCTCCCCCTTTTCAGGATCAGGATTAACCACTACATGAAGATCAGGAAGCAGTGACATGCATGTTGCAGGGTCTCTAAATGCTGGGATTTGGAGGAAGGAGAATGCATGGAAAGAAATAGCATCCAGGCTAGAATTAGGTAAGGTAATTGCTATGAATAGGATAACAAACAAGTTGAAGGAAAGCAGATTTTCAGGGAACATTTTGTGTCTCCAACAGCACATTTTTCTCTCTCACTTATTTGTTGGCAAACAGTCTGCACAGCCATTTGTACATCAGTACAAGCATATGAATACCTGCTTCCATTGTATTTATCTCAGATAAGCTTGCTGAAGACTGCAGCTCAAACCAGGTCTGCACACAATAGCCCAGAAGTCATTCAAAACTCCTCATCCCAAACTCTTGTGTAGCCTGCTAGTGGATGAACAAGGACACAACTGATGTTCACTATGTGACTTTAGAGGACACTGTCTGCTCCGACAGAGAAGTTGGGAGGAAGCTGTATGTAGGAATGCACCCCTGGAGTGTCTGGTACTCAATGGAGTTTGGATTGCCTGAGAATGCAAGGCTTTTCATCTGATGAACTGCCAGAACTGCTCTAGTTTGGGCTGATTTACTGCCGATTTGCTTGCTACCTGGTCGAGAGCCATGGGTTTGCAGGGCCAGTGTGAATGCCTTAGTGACAGCTGAGCTGGCTGAAGGCATGGGCAGAAATGTCTAGATTTATGAGCTGGGAAAGTGGGCAGCTATCCAGGCCTCTCCAGGGGCTCATGGTGCTGAGTGGAGCTTCAGGGCAGCGTATTACAAGGCTGTTTCGTTGTCCCTTTGCCAGAAAGTCCTTATGCTCTACTCTCATGGACCGGGTGACTACTCTGCATGACAAAAGCCTCCCGCACGGTGAGTTCTGTCCAGGACCAGGAAAGAATTCAAACCCTCTACATCTCAGCCAAAGTCTCTTAAGTGTCAAGAAAACAACCACAATGTTAATTATTCACCTTAAAAATCATTATTTCTTCACAATTGTTGGCTCTTTGGAGTAGCTCTTCTTCTTTCCATTGACTGAGCGAGGTCCAACAGCCCTCAGGAAAGATTTACCCACACAGCAATGAACTTAGGATGCTGTAAGTTGACACATCACGAGCACAGAGTAAGGGACATTGTGACATTGGGAGGAGAAGAAGATGGCAAATCTATCAGTTGCTGCCTGGCAGAGAGCTGTGGTCTTGCTGAACTTCTTTGCTGTCCTAATCTGAATGGATTTGCAAATACAATCCAGTGAAATAAACTATAGCTGTACCTTCTTTTATAATTTGGGACAAGTGCTGGACCATCTAGCTTTCCAATGTTATACCATGTGAAAAACACTTCTAAAACATTTGTATACAGACAGCTGTTAGAACAAAAAACCTCATTCATAAAAGATGATGTCGACTGGGACTCAGTATAAATTGTACTGTTTTGAATTCTTACTTCTTCTACTCCATGTTTTATTTGATGAGCATAGGTGGTAGGGGAAGAATCTCCATGTTACTGTTATGTCCCTAATAAGGTATGATGTAGCATTGTCACTGAAGATTGTCCACTGGCCTCTGTATGAGTTAATGCTCTGGGCTTCATGTCTATGGAGATTCTCAATCATCCAGATCATGATTGTCCAAAAGGTGCTTTTTCAAGAGGCAAGTGGACTTTCTGGTTTTTCTTTGCAGACATTTCACTTCTCATCCAAGGATGAGAATCAAAATGTCTTCAGAGAAAACCCAGAAAGTCCAGTTGGCTCTTGAAAAAAGCACCTTTGGCACTCTGGGCTTTCCTCTTTGACCTCACAATGGATGGTGCATCGATGACTTATGAGAAGATACTGGAAACAGCTCGAAGGGTTTTTGACCCTTATATGTTATACAAACATATGAAAACTTAGCCCTATTTCCCAATATTGCTCCAATTAGATTGTCAACTTTGAAACGACTTCAGCTGAAGCCATGTTTACTTTCACTTCGTTTCTTAGTTGCCACTCATTGGGGGAGGGGGGAGTTAGGATGGAGTAGAATGTGGTGCCTTAATCCGCTAGACCAGGGGTGGGCAATTGTGGCTCTTTTATGATCTGTGGACTTCAAATCCCAGAATCCCTGGGCAAGGCAACCTAAAT
>JAEANM010009466.1:0-16356 GCA_017656035.1 Myanophis thanlyinensis
GATTTATATTGCCGCCTATTCACCCATGGCAACTCAAGGTGGCTTATAAATATAAAACCACATTAGAACAATAAAACAATCAAAGTAACGTAGGGATGTCAAACTCTATTTCATTGAGGGTCCCATCAGAATTGTGTTTGACCTTGGGGGGGCCGGGGGGGGCATGGCCAGGATGGGCATGGCCAGTTCGATGTTACTTGTGTCAGGGTGCCTGGATCAGGGGTGCCTGTGGTGGCCCAAGTGGGCTCCTGAGCTCCATTTCAGCTGCAACAGCCTCCTGTAACCCTCTGCCAGCAAAAATGGAGCTCTAGACAGCCACACGCAGCCCTCCCAAGCTCCATTTTCATTGGCAGAGGTACTGCAGGCCAGTTCTTCATTGTTTCCAAGGCAGCTCCATGAGCCAGATCTAAGCACTCTGTGTGCCGGCTCCAGGCCCCGGGCCTTGAGTTTGACACCCCTGGTATAATGTATTACTTCTTACATGAGAAGTTGTTATGCCCATTTTGCTGAATTACTGGCCCATCATTTCAAATGACTCTATAACTGATGGCCTTTGTTGGCAGTCTTGGATGATCTCAAAAAACTAAGGAAAGATCTGGTTAATATTCAGATGGGATTCCCTGTGAATATCAGGGATGTTGAGTACTAGAAAAATGAAAAACATCCTGAAAAAAGGCAATGGCACAGTACTTCAATATTGCTGCTAGGAAAACCACACAGAAACATCCATGAAGTCACCAAGAGTAGAGTTTAACACAAAGGAGATTTTATTTTCATTTGGGACAGTGCATGGCTAATAACTGTATAAAAATTGTAGCCATTCTTCCCATCAGTACTCTTAGGCCTGGCTTGGGAAGAAAAGATACCTTGCAATCAATATAGTAAGGATGTTTCTCATCGGCCTCATTATTACATATTTTTGTAATTTGCCTTCATTCTAAAATAGCATTTACAATTTGCTAATTGAATCTAACTGTCAGAAAGAGGAACAATTTGTTCTTTCTTGGGTAAATACAATCAAGGTATGGGTGTAAAGGTACAGTGCATGACAAAATTCTCTAAGGGCACTGTAGCCTGTGCAGGAAGTCATCCATAAGGTCAGCCTTTGGTGGTTACATAAAACATGGGGGTGTCCTGCAAAGGATCCCAAGCCACTGTTAACCTGAACACGACATATTCTTGGCTAGTGCTGCTCTTCTTCATTCCAACAGCTTTGTTACACAGTGTACTTGGCATGGGGCATCTCCATTTTCCAAGCACTTATGGCAGGGAGCCCAATGATCATCCATTTCGTTTCCTAATAACACCAGTCTGATACATGTGATTGGTCTTAGTACACATATTACTTTTAGGAATAGTTTTAACAGGCCATTCAAAGTCATCTGCAAAAGGTATTGATTATGGTGAAAATCCCAGAAATGTTGTTTGTACATACACTTGTATATGTAAATCATCTGGCAGCATGGATTTAGTTAACCATCTGAAAGCTAAAAGATGGTCAGATTTCCACAGTATACCTTATCACTCTCATAGGTTGTATGTATATCTGCCTAAGCTTCAGATCACTCTACTTATAGCTTAATTTTGATGCAAGTCTTCTTTTGCTATGACTCACCATGAGGATTTTCCTAATTGTAGTTTCTAAAATGATACATGATCCATGTGATATGCTGCATGGAGAATTACCAAATAAAACTATCCTCTCAAGGAGGTACAATAATGTGCAGATTTCAGCCTATATATGTCAGATTCGAACTACTAGGTACAATGGTTAAACACGGATGGTTTAACCAAGTCCCTTATAGCGAACATATTTGTATTTGCAGAACTCTAGCTACAGAAGATATAGCATACATCTTATTTGAGTTTCAAAGAGAGAGACTGGCATCTTGGACCACACATCAGACAAACGAACAATTGGGACCTCATATTAGAACTACATATTTCATGTTTAGTTAGGATCTATATACAGTATGTGTGTCTGATTGGAATAAATTGTAGAGATGACTCAATAAACATAACATTTTATTCCTTAATTTATCAATTTTATTTAATCTGTTTCTTGTATTCCACTTTTACATATGGTTCTAATGTATCATGTATAATGTTTCATTCTGGATTTTGATATGTCCCATGAGCTAATTAGCAACAACAAAGAATTTATAAATTCAGGTCTTACTACACTTTTTAAAAATGGAACAAAGGCAAGATAATCAACTGTCAATCCTACTAGTATAGCTCACTTATATATGCCTTCATAAATTTCCTATCTGCACCAATCTTCATGAAACTATCTACATTGATGGCATAATTGTCACATACATTTCAATCTTTTGTTGTTGTTGTTGTTATTTCAGGGTCATTCCCATAGTTCTGAAAATGATACTGCTGATTCGTCTTCTCTGCAAAATAGCCAGCCAGGAAGTCCAAAACAGATCAATGGGCAGCAAACGCCTCCTATTCCTATTACTACATCTGTAAAGGTATGTTAGTATCTTTCATAATTTAGAGAAAAGGAGAAGGGTTAACAATAACTGACTAATTAAACCATAATCATAGTTGCTCTGAAAGAAAAATGCTGGTTTTAAATATTTCTGCAATTACAGCATACCAATATGACTTCTAAGGCAATTTTGCATAATTAATTAAATGGAGTAATTAATCAGAAAGCCAGGGATGGCAGTTAGTGTTATATAGGTGCATTCTTTTTGCCCTGCTCTCATTTATAAAGCTGACAGATTTAAATTAGGAAGTTCAAATTTAGCTATTTAAGGACATTTTGATTTTTAAATATTACTAAATACCTGTATCAAAATGAAAGCACCCTTTGCTATTTTGAATTATTTTCCTTGTCTTCTTAAATGGTAGCAGGTGGGAAATCAGAATATTTGAAAGGAATGTGCACCTAATAACTATGTGACAATGATGCCAGTTGTTTGATGGTCTGAACTGCATATAAAAGGAGCAAGAGTAAATCAGCTCTCTTATAGTTCTCACCCATCGTTTTGAAGCTCAAAAGGCTTTTGAGGGTACTGAATATCAGTGGTAGTCCTCCAGAGCAGGGATCTTAAAGGTTGCCAAGATTGGAGACCCCTGTTCCAGAGAATTCAGACTTAACGAGAAATGGGTTAATTAGATAGACCATTCAGAAGCTCTGGGTTCCAACTGACCTTCCTGATATTTCTTTGCGTGGAACACACAGTCAAAATCTTCAAGTGACGGCAAGAATCGTCACAAAAAACCCAAGGAGATGAAGCCCAAAGTGAAGAAGCTAAAGTATCACCAATACATTCCACCAGACCAGAAGGCAGAGAAATCTCCTCCTCCCATGGACTCTGCCTATGCTAGGCTATTGCAGCAACAACAGCTATTTCTGCAGCTCCAGATCCTTAGCCAGCAGCAGCAACATCGGCACCAGCAGCAGTTCAGTTATCCTGGGTCTCATTCCTCTCAGCTAAAGTGAGTTGCTGATGGAAATGGTTTTTTTTTTTCTGTCTTGCTAGGTGACTGTTTGTAACAGAGCTATGTCCACTATTTGATGGTGTGGCTGATTAGCATCCTTTAAATTTTAGACTTGCATGTTTCAAATATTCCTACTATGTGTCTGCTGGGTGTGCAGCTTGCACACTGGAAATGAAGGATCAACATACAGTATATCACAGAAGTGAGTACACCCCCTCACATTTTGTATCTTCTTGTAGCCTAGGCCAGGGGTGGGCAATTGTGGCACTTTTATAACTTGTGGATTTCAAATCCCAGAATCCCTGGGCAAGGCAATCTAAATAAAATGGAGAAAACCTTGTTAGGTTGCCTTGCCCAGGGATTTTGGGATTTGAAGTCCACAAGTCATAAAAGAGCCACAATTGCCCACCCCTGGCCTAGGCCATCTTTATGTAGAGCAACAATTTGTTTTTTTCAGGTCCTCAGAGAGTTCATTGCCATGAGGTGCCATGTTGAACTTCCAGTGACCAGTATGAGAGAGTGAGAGCGATAACACCAAATTTAACACACCTGCTCTCCCTTTAAACCTGAGACCTTGTACTCCTAACAAGTCACATGATATCAGGGAGGGAAAACAGCTACTTGGCCCCATTTGGACATTATCACTTAGGGGTGTACTCATTTTTGTTGCCATCAGTTTAGACATTAATGGCTATGTGTTGCATTATTTTGAGGGGACAGCACATTTACACTGTAATACAAGCTATATATTCACTACTTTACATTGTAGCCAAGTGTCATTTCTTCAGTGTTGTCACTTGAAAAGATATACTTAAATATTTGCAAAATGTGAGGGGGTGTACTCATTTTTGTGATATACTATATAGCCAGTAGGTTTGGGTTTGGTTTGAAATTCTGCTAAAGTACTATTATTTTGAACTGAAAACTCAAGAAAAATGATAGTGAATGCACAATAAAAGTAGGATCAAAACTGATACATTGACAATTGACATTGATTTGGAAACAAAAGAAGAAATCACAGTAACAAATGTTGCTCCTGTTTTTTTAGACAACCAAATGAGCCTAAACTCTCAGGCTCTTCCCCTACAACAATCACCAATAATCCTCTTTCTCCAGTGAAGGGGACCTTTTCTGGGCCATCTTGCATTTCATCCCTCAAACCAGGTCCTCTCCCATCCAATCTGGATGACCTTAAAGTGAGTATTATGTGCACAGTCAGGTATAAGACGTGGCAAGTCATAAAAGGTTTAATTATGGTTTATTGAATCAGTTGAAATGACCCGCATTTGCCAAAGGCTAAACCAGAAACTGCAACTTACTGTATATACCAGAGTGCTAAGCCACAGCCAATAAACATCATCTGCACCCCAAGTCCACCCCAATACATACCCAAGTATATGCTCCTGATATGGGGAGAAATGGCAGTAAGAATCTTTAAAAAGGGGGGGGGGGTGTTAGAAAAGTTAAAAGACCTTTGGTCCCAGGGATCCTGCAACATTAACCTGGGATAGCATATATTTGCCTTCATTTGTATTAAAAAGGCTCTTCCCACTCCAAAGGCAATCTCCAAAATTATCCTATTGTGAGTCAATTTCAGTCCTTCAGGGGGATTTCCCCCACCCTGGTTCTTAATGTGTAGAAGTGGAGACTGGAAGCTTCTGAAAACCAGCCTATTCATTTCCTTCTTACCCTTCAAACCTTCAGATGCAGGTTTTGAGCTATTGCGGTGTGTGTTATATGTTTTAAAGTGGAATTGGGATTGTTTTGATTGTTCTCAGTGACTTTTCCCCATTCTAAAAATCCCCAAAAGAGGGACAACATATTCACTGTCATTCCATTGAGATTACCTTCTGAGCAGAGGTGAAATTCAGCAGGTTCTAGCAGGTTCACTACAACCAGTAGTAAATTTTCTAAGAAGTTCAGAGAACCAGTTGTTAGAAGAAATCTCCTTTTGTTTTTTTTTCCACTTTACAGGGTTAATCCTGTAAGGAAGGCAGGAAAAAAACATTCTGGTGTTGTTTCGAGCCTAATTTTATTGCCCTGCTTACAAAACTGCCCATCCAGTCACATGACCCCTTAGGCACACCCACCAAGCCACGCCCACAGAACCGGTAGTAAAAACATTTGAATTCCACCACTGCTTCTGAGGCTCTTGGAAAAGGGAGAAAGCTGAATTGATGCCCCCTTAACTGTCACACAGTGCACATTATTTTACATTGACGATCACATTACAGCTCAATGCTTTATGTAAGCTCAGTCTTGCAAATGTGTTGTTTGCTAACCCAAGCAATTTAATCAATGTGAAAAAGTCTTCCTAAGTAGCACAACATTTAATTAAAACTGTTGTTTTCAAAATTAAAATTTGCAGCACTTTAATATGCAGTATTTGGCAAATTGTGATTTTGTGTGAATCTAAGATGGGTGACAATTAAGACCATACAATGATGTGGATGTGAAGAAGAAAAGGTGGTTTAGTATACATATGCCAAATTAGTTTTTGGTCAGATATAATCAAGTACTTAAAAGTACCATATCTTTTCCTGGGCTTATATGTGACTCCCAGAAAACGTGCACCTGATTTTGACTCTGGATCTCTGCACAGTCTTAGAGTTAATGAAATCTGAATTTTGGTTACCTCAGCTAAACCACCTTGGCATGACTTCTTTGATCCACATTCTGATTTTCTTTTACAAAAATTGGTTGAGCTATATCTAGAAACTCTGCATTGGAATCACTCTGACATATATGAATAATAACATAGACTGAATTTAGACAAATATCTGTAAAACAAAGGTACTCATTCTTAATTCAAACTCATTTCTGTACATGATGATTTAATTATTCCAAATAATCCCAGTGTTATAGAAATCCATTAGAAATGACAATGGTGACAAAGGTACCCCAATTTAACAGTTAATAGCAGTTTCTCTGAAGGCTAGATAATAAGATTTTTCTTCTCAGAACAAATGATTCTAGAGTTAGCTTGTGTTTGACTAAAACACTCTGATTAAAATAAGTTTCTTTTTCAACAATAAACATGCAATAAAGTAAAAAAATGAGGTTGACGCTAATTAAACCATTTTATCACAGGTGTCAGAATTAAGACAACAACTCCGAATAAGGGGACTTCCTGTGTCAGGTACAAAAACAGCCTTGATGGAACGTCTTAGACCCTTTCAAGAGTGCAGTGGAAATTCAGTGGCTTCTTTCAATGAAATAACTACTGTCACTTTCCCAGTAACTCCAACAAGCTCTCTCTCTAGTTATCCATCACAGTCTTCCACCAGTCTGTTATCCAATGGCTTTTACCATTTTGGTAGCACTAGTTCCACTCCGCCCATCTCTCCAGCTTCCTCTGACCTTTCAGTGAGTGGCTCCTTGCCAGACAGTTTCAATGAAGGACCAATGTCTTCCCCACAGTTTGTCTTGCACCCTTCACCTGTGCAAGGTGGTTGTGAGGAGAACCTGGTGGGAAACATCAATGGAGCTGGCATCCAGCATGATGTTGAAAGGGTTGACACAGAGAAAGACAAAATGCTGGTGGAAAAGCAGAAAGTAATCAATGAGCTAACTTGGAAATTGCAGCAGGAACAGCGGCAAGTGGAAGAGTTGAGAATGCAGCTCCAGAAGCGCAAAAGAAGCCATGGACTGGAAGATAAGCAGCCCCCAGCACGTGTGTTTGGTTTTCCAGTCAAGCAGGAGAATGCAGTGTCCAGCTGCCCATTTGCCTCTAAGCAAGCTGCCTTGAAAGGTAAGGTCAGCAATTCTGAGGCATTAAGTAACTGTGGGACACCTCAGATGCCTCATCTTGTAAATAGCCATTGCATGGAACCTTCCGGACAAAATGGCATACTGTCCTCCACATTCCTAAGTCCACAGTGCTCTCCTCAGCATTCTCCATTAGAGGCAGCGAAGAGTCCTCAACATATCAGCCTTCCGCCCTCACCAAACAGCCATTACCTTCTCTCCATGTCTCCTAGCCATCAGGGAGAAGGACGCACCAGTTCTCCACAACCCAGCCACCATTTATGTACAACTCTGGTAAGAAAATACACATATTTTGCTCTTGTAATTTACTCATTTAAGTATTTACCTTAAAATAGTTTGTACAAGCAATACAGTAATAAGAGTCATATCTTAAAAGGACTGAGCATGAATTATTTCTGGGGGAAGAGTCAAGGAACCAAAACCACCATCACTATTTCCAGTGACGTTCGATGTAAAGAAACAGCTGCTTAGATATACTTATAATACTTGGACAACTGTATACAAAACCTCTCAAAATAGGCAGATCCCAGGTTGTTTGGGGTGTTAAAATATAAACATGACTGAGTTCAGTCTGAAAATAAATTGAGAGTTAGTGCAGATATTTTTAAACTGGTGAGATGGGTTCCAGGCATTGTTTAAGCACTGAATAGAACCTCCATTATTGAATGTCTTCCTTGGATCATTTGGAAATGGAGTTGGTTTTTATGGGTTATGTGAGAGTGGAAACTAAGCAAAGTTTTCTTTGAATCACTTCAATAAGATTCTATTAGTGTGGAAAAAAGTATTTTTAGCAAGATTTGGGTTCAGGTTTTTTTTCTTTCCTTGAGGGGTTGTGTTAAGCTATGATTGACACCAATATGTAAGGCGTTTTAGGGGACTTCAGATGCAGCTCCCAAGGAACAGATTTGATTGGATTCCTACCATTGATTTTGCTTCCATGTAGGTGCCGACACAAGGGGGCCCAAAGTATTCCATTCTGTCTACCAGCTTTTGTAAATCCAGTGCTGCTCTCCCAGAGGGAAAACAGCCTCCACCTTATGCTGATGCTGTAAAACAGGTAATGGTCCAGGATGGTATTTTAGGGCTGTGCTTGGCTACATGTGGTTTTCACTATTGTACCCTTTCATCACAAAGCACAATCTGTTGCAAGGATTCATAGCCTTTTAAAGAGCCTAATCCTTAAATAAAGGAGTTCTTTTAGTCTGAATGCATAAAATAAATTACATGGGTTTACTGTGTAATATAAAGGAAACCAACCGTGCTCAAATACAACTATCGAATTATTCCATATGTAATACAAGCATATGTTTTTATTAATCCATTAAATTAATAACACAATATTCTTCTTTAGTTTTAATAATTTAGCTAGTGAGATTTCTTGAAGTTAATAAATTTTATTGGAGTCTAGCGGTCATAGATTACTTTGTTGTCAACATAAAAGCTAGTAAAAATAAAATTGTAATATTTTCCAATTCAGAGTAACAGACTCCATGAAATCTAACTATGGACTGAGCAGGAAGGAATCCACAAATCCCAGGTTAAAAGTACCTGATTTATGTGACCCAGGTGAGGGAGGGGGGAAATCAAAGAATGACAAACCTGAAAATCTGAGACACATGTTCAAGTTGAGCATTGAGTCTGGGCTAGCAGTGATTTTACTAAAGGAAAAGAGATTCTTCCTCTGGAGTTACAGGATTATTAACTTTAATTTATTTGGTCAATGAAATACAGTCAATGAGTGTATGTCAATGGTCAATGGTCAATGAGTCATTCCTTTGCAGTCCTTCAAGGCTTCTTATATTTCATCTAATTTCCAAAGCCCTGGGTCTATGATAATGCTGGTATCTAGTTATCTAGCTGATCTGGATCCAGCTTGCCATAGTGTGACATTGCAATTTACAGAATTAAAATAAAATACAAACAAAGGAATTCAGCCAACTTTATTTTTATTAGAGGTGAAATAGCCCTGGATTGCATTCACTTGAGTCATCTAAACTCCTTCCTTCCTCCCTCTCATGCAGAAAGCTTACAACCCAAACTAGTAGGAACTGCAAATCTGCTGGAATTATTTCTTAGTAAATATGAAAAGGATGAGGTTGACTATCTTAATGAATCCAGGGAGGGGTTTTCATTCTTGTTTGATATTTGAAAAATGGGACATTAAATAATGCACCTTAGGGCAAATGGGTCACAGGGGCAATACTATTATTAACATTTTAACATTTCACATAGTTGGCTGACGGTTGTAGCAAAAGTGAGACCAAGTCGTAGAAAATGGTTTCCCTGGTGTTTCTTACTTTTTTTTAACCCTTTCAGCATTCACGTTACATTGTTCATGTGGTCTCCAAGTCAAAATGAAACACAATGTCAGCAATTATGGTCAGTTCTGGCTCCAAGACCTGCAAAAAGCAACATAGGACACCACCTGCAGGCTTGGAAGTCACAGAATGCTCACCTGTGCATTCTGTGCACTAGAAACTGCCGATTGTGGAGAATTAGCTAGTTACGTCAGATATTTAATGCCAGCAAAAACCCCTACATAACTATGATATCTCAATCCCTTAAGAGGTTTTTTTTTTTACAATAAAAATATGTAATCCATTTCCTCACCTCCAATTTTTTTCTGCTTCTTTTCTTGCTGCAGCAAATGACTCAAAGTCAGCAGATGGATGAACTATTAGATGTGCTTATTGAAACTGGAGGTAGGTGGTGCCAGTAGAATGAGGCTCTTGGTTCTAATCTAGCAAAACAAGATATAAACCTCAGGCTACCCACAGCAGATATTTTGTGCTTGTCGGGTATTGGGAGGGAAGGGAACTGAAATCCATCATGGATTCCATCCACTTCCCACCAAAAATATGTAAATAGCTGTTGCCTAGTTAATTATCCTAAGCTGTATTCAATCTTAGCACTCCCTGGATCTGCCTATTACAATGAAACAGTCATTAACCATTATAGAAAATTGTTTGGGTTGCCATGTTTATATGAAATGATTAAGAAGAAAGAAGCAATTCTGGAAGCTTAGTTATTTTTAGCAACTCCCAGGAATTGGGTCATAGAAACTGTTGTGGTTTATCTTGTCAATTTGTATCTCAACTTTCCAAGACTGAATAAAGGGATTTGAAATCAGTGACAACCAAAACATCATTAGAAATACAAACACATTTAACAACAAAACCAATATTGAGAACTTGTATGCAAGAATAAATATAATGCTGAATAAAATCAGGGAAAAACCAAACTGTAGGTAACAGCTGTAGATCAAGAGAGATGTTACAAAGGGCAAAGGAAATGACCAAGCTCTCTGAAAATCACATTGGCATGGTCATGCGCATGGGCACCCATATGTCTTCTGGTTCTGCCTGATTTTTCAAAAAAAAAAATAGTTTAAAAATCCGAAAGAAGTTGGAATATTGTGTAGATTTTTTTTGTAGAATTTTTTATATAAACCTATAGATTTTTTTTTTTAATGGTGGGTGACTGCTGATCACTGCTTTGCTTCAGAATATGTCCTGGCACCAAAAGATGCAAGGCGTTGCAGATGGGAATAATCTGTGTGGAACACTAGAAGCATTTCCTTCTGTTTGCATTCTGTTGTGAGCACTTTGTGATGTGAACGTGTAAACCTCTCTCTTAGCCTCAGGTATTTTGGGAGAGAAATCACAAAATACTAGTCTCCACAATCAAACCTTTGTAAATGTTTTTCCTCACAAGCTTCTGTCTGCTCCAGTGAATCACATACACAACTTTAATGCCTTCATGCCTAATTTAAATGTTTAACAATTTCTTACCCTTTGCATGTTCGAGCATGTGTACACATATCTGTATGGTCAGTCATTCTAATAATTCTTTACATCAGTTTTTTTTGTTGATTCTAGGCAGGCATTACAAACACCACTTATAACAACTTTGTCTTATATTAACACAGCTTCATCACTACTTTCAATTGCAGGCATTTTATATGATCTCCATGTTCCTCTCACCATCCCTTCTGTACCTTTTGAGCTAGTATAGCATCAAGTAAGGTTTTATTCAGCCAGAACAAAAGGTTGGAATGTGCCATTGCAATGGCAGATGCTGTTGGGAAGTCCTGTTGCACAAGCAGAAGTGTGTTCACTTAACATTGGAAGTAGACCCAAAGAGGTTTTGCTCTTGACTTATCATATTTGGTTTGCAAACAGAAATGCCTGCAAATGCTAAAGAGGACCGCCCTTGTCTTCAGAAGGTACCTCAGATAACAGTGTCTTCAGGAACTTCTGGAACACCCTTGTTACTAAAGGCATCCACTTCATTTGAGCAAAACACCTCAAATCAGCTCTCCTTTGAACGCTGCACTAGTAATGACAGCCATTTGGAAATCTTGTTAAATTCCCACAGTCCTCTTGGGCGGTCAAGTGAAGTCACCCTTCTGAAACTGGGTACTGAAGAACCTCACTTTGATGGAGCAATGGAAGGATTTTGTAGCAAGGCTGCTGATGAATTAGTCTCACCCCATGATATCCTGCCAACTCCCCTCTCGCCCATGGAGACTCAGCTGTCTCCCTCATCTGGTGAAGGAACTGGTTTGCACATGAGCTTCACTGAGTCTCCCTGGGAAACAATGGAATGGCTGGACCTCACACCACCAAGCTCAGCCAATGGTTTTGGTTCCCTGACCACTACAGGGCCCAGCATCTTCAACATCGATTTCTTAGATGTTACTGATCTCAACTTGAACAGCACTATGGATCTGCACTTACAACAGTGGTGATCAAAGTAAACCTTAAGGATGGAGAGGAAACCTACCACAAGTAATTTCCATGGAAAAAATTAAAAACTATTTTAGAATGTTCTGGAATAATGCAGAGAGATCAAAAAGAACTGGAGTTATTTCCCCCAGGACATAATTTATCTTTTCACCATCAATGGGTTCACCAAATGATTATTCCCTTTCCCTGCTACACTCAAAATAAGGAATGCTTCATTTCTAACACAAAGTCCTCCCTACCCTTTGTAAGCAAATCTACTCTTTGTAAGCTCATCACCAGTTCCAACCTCTTCCAGAAGGAATTTCTCTATGCAAGACAACTGTTCATTGCCCAGACTTGTCAGGATTAATCCTAACAGGCTTATCAAACTATATGACTCGTTTTGGGCATATTTGTAAATTCCATATATTGCTCCTTGGGAACTTTGCCCTTCATGCTTATCATATAAATTAACAGTTTAACTGGGGATCCCCCCCCCCCAATTTCAAGTCATCTTTCATTGATGCTTCAAAAGATCATCAACCTTTTACTATCTATTTTCAAAAATGAAATAATCTTCCAGTGTTTGCCTGAACTTTTTTCTCTTTTTAAGTTTATTTATTCCTCTTGTTTTCTGAGTTTAAAGATACATGCAGCACACATGAAGTAATATGATTTATTTTATAGTGGGCACTCTCCTTGGAAAAGATTTCAAAATGGAACAACAAATGTAGAAATCAGAGGTCTTTAATTGAGTGTCATTGGAGGAGAGCCTCCATGGCCTCACCAATGTTCTGCTTTAAAGGTACATTCCTCCTTTAATAAGTACTTATCTCATTTTTTTATTTTTTTATTAAATTAAAATGTAAACATATATATGTATATAATTTGTGATACATAAAAGTTATAACAGATCAGCACGTAACCAGTATTAATCCATCATTCAAAATCTTTAAACATTTGACATCCTGAACATAAATTTTGTTCGTGATCATTAGTTAGAAATTCCAAATATCCATATCATCAAGAATAAATTCATGCAATAGCGTCTTCACCACTTATAAAAAGTAGATGGGGAAGATAAAACATTTTAATTCAGAAATCTCTATTCTTCTTCAGATCTATTTTTATTGGGTTGCCATATCTTTATGAATGTGTCAAATAGTTTTATTCAATAAGTCCCAATGTTTGTTGAATTACCTTCTTGTTTCAGTCTGTCTTCTTTTGAATTATTTGCATATATTATTTTTGCTGCCACTATGGGACAAAATAGCAACCATAGCCTAGTCTCTTGATACCAGTTTCTTGAAACAATACTAAAAGCATAGGAATTGAAAATAAAATTAAAAGAAAACCTATCTTAATTTAAGACCAGAAATTGCTTGGTGTGGAATAGTACAATTTCTGTCTCAGCTATTCCATTTTGTTGTTGCTTGTTTTCTCCTTTTAATTCATTTTTCCCCAGGAGGTGCTTAAGCTGAGATGTGTTCTATATAAGTAGAAAAGCAACCTTGTGAATTTCTTTGATTTCCTCAATCCATTGCAATTTCCCATGTTTCATATCTGTTGCCATTCCAGAAGATCCATCAACCCTCAAAAATGCATCAAGTATTAATTAATATCAAGTAATATCAAGTAAGGGAATAAAATCAGGAAAACAGCAGTCTGCAAGTAAAATTCCTTTTGGTTTTATCTGGATCCAAAGCTGTTATATTAATATTACAATTAATTTCTAAGTTTTCTAAGAAAACAATTTTGCTGCTCTCAGGATTATAAAATAGCAGATGTCCACATCTTCAGAAATCTTGATAGAGGTTTGACAAGAAATTATTGAAGCCATGTTTTTGCTTTTCACTTAAGTAATAAAAACAGCTCCAAAAACCTCTTTCAATAAACAAAGTGTTCTCCCATGATTAGTGAAAGGCATTGCTTCTAAGTTCTTCCTCAAACCAACTTTAATATTATGACTTTTAAATTTTATCATACCTAGCCATGACAGGCAAAAGTTGCAGGTTATTCATATTTAGCAAATTCTGAATTAAGGGTAACAGATAGCATATAAATTGGATTGAAGATCCCTATATTTATTCAAATGCATCCAAATCTTTTGATAACACAGCTTCACTTTATATGTGTTGGTTCTGATGCTTTAGATCCAGAGCATTTCAACCTTCCCCCTTTCCTGTCCTGGCTGACATCTTCAAAGTAGCCATTCTTCCAGCACAGTCTGTCTTACTCCATAGCATTTCTTACCCTGACTTGCCAGAAATCAATCAAAACATTCCTTGCTGCCTTCTTATAGTTCAGAACTCTTATACTTTCACATAAAAGGCAATAATAAATAAAATCTCTCATTACTGCTATTTTTCAATAAGGCTATGCTATAAAAATGTAACTGATTTGAACAATGGCAACCCGATAAGCTATAACTTTTGTTTTGACGTGTACTCATTTTGTTTTCATTTTAATCCCCATTTTATTTAAATTTAACTTTTATACAGTAGAAAAGTGGGAGGAGGGGAACATTGACTGGAAAAAAACTGTTTTAATTATTGTTGCTTCTGTCTTGCTTAGACTTCGGTGAAAATAATTTAGTTTAGGCAACGCTCCACTTGTGACAATCTCATGCCTGCATTTCAGTATTTCTTCCAAAGAAAGATCCGTGTATGTGATATAATTTGTGAAACAACAACAAATTGTTTTTAATTTAACCTCTATCTCTACATTTAATAACTTTCAATAATAGCTCCAAATATAAATTCAGTTTGGAGGACAGATAGCTTTGTGTCATGTGCCAATCCAAATCGGTAAGTTTCTCATGAATGAAAAGTTTATGTTCCATTATTTCCTTAAATTTTTATTTTTGTGAACACGAAAATATTGAATGCAAATTTTCCTGTATACAAAATTTTGTAGGTTTGTTTTCAGAACTTTTTCATAAGTTTCCATGTCAGTTGAGAACTGGAAAAAATGTTAAAACATCTCTAGGTTTGAATAATTGGGCACATGGTATCCTGCATTTTTAAAAACTAATCATCCCAAAGTCGTTTCTTTCAGAACTAACTTTAAAATAAGTTGCAATTTGTTTGATCATTTCTCCCTATAAATGTCATCTATCACTACCCTAGGACTTCATTCTATTTCATTCTATGCTTATTCTCTTGTAAATGAGTATTAGCTATTATGTCATTTAAAAGTCTACACTTGGTTTTTCAAACCAATTACAATACTGAACTCCAGGCCATCTGTGGAAATTCAGTAGTTTTTCTTCAGTATTTTTTCTGAAATGTTTAAGTCAGGTTACATTGATTTTTTATTCCAAAACGGGAGTCATACTAATTCAGCCTGATTTGTCCTACATCCCTTGACATTTAAAACATGCATCATAGAATTTGTTGTAGTCTTAATAGTTTATGTTCATTATTTAAAGAATTTTTACTCACCATCTTAAATGTCTTTCTTTTTCTATTTTTTATTTCTTTTTCTATTTAATTAAAAAAGTGGCCAAACTATTAACTGTTTTCCTGCAAGACTAAAGTGACTTTGGTAATGGCATTTCCTTTAATAATTTGGTACTAAATATATCTTGTTAACTTAAAGTTTTAATTTAAATATGAATTCATAAATTAAAAAAACACAAATGTATTCATAGGCAATGATGGATAATATATGGAAGAAATATTTAAGGAAATGTCAGTTTAAGACATTGCTATGAATTTGGAGGACCAATTATTATAATGTAATTATAATAGCTACATTATTATATTGTGTTGATAATAATGTAACACAACACAATAAGTTCAATAAAGTGATTTATTCCCTGCACAAATAAGATAGCCAGTGTGGCCCAGGGCCTTAAGATGTTGGGCTAGGAGCAAAGAGACTGAGGTTCTACTCCACCTTCAGACACTAATGCTTCCTGGGTGACTTTGGACTATCACTCTCTTAGCCCAACTGGTTTCATGGGGTTGTTGCTGTAATGGGGGAAAAATAATGAATGTTAGTGATATACCTCCCTCAAGATACTATATATCCATCTTGAACTGCTGTATAAATGGCAGGCTACACATCTCATAAAGAACAAATGAGAATGAAACAGCTACAAAACCAATTCACTAAATAAGTAAAAAGAACTTTAAAAAAAGAACAGCAGCCTTTCTGGGATGCACTTTATTTAGATCATTTCCTCAGCAAGTCTTTTTGAGTATTCTGCTAATAGTTTTCCCTATCTATGTAATTAAGATAGCTTCTTATCTTAGACAGGACAGGAAAAACAGATTGTAGAGACAGTTTCATGATAGGGCTATCCCAGGGGTGGGCAATTATGGCTCCTTCATGACTCGTGGACTTCAACTCCCAGAATTCCTGAGCCAGCTTGAGCAAGCTTGGCTGGCTCAGG
>JAEANM010009467.1:0-16355 GCA_017656035.1 Myanophis thanlyinensis
ATTATTATTATTATTATTATGACTCTTCCACCAGAGATAGCTGATTCTGTAACATTTGCTTGTGTTTCCTGCAGCAACATTTATCCTTCCACATAAAGTTTTTTCTTCATCAGTTAGTGCTATTGAGCCTAAACTATTCAAAAGAGTCCAAACAGTAAGAGTTTTAATATGTGAAAAATTCATGTAAGTTTTTTTTATTTAAAATGTTGCATTTGAAGATGTGTGAATGTGTAGGGAAAACAGGAAAGAATCAAAGGACATTGGATATTTGTTCCTCTCTTTTTACAAAAGTATTTATTGACCAGCAACAGGGGTGAAATGTAGCCGGATCACATCACATCACCTGAACCGGTAGTGACAATTTGAAATTGGCCCCTCCCACCCACCCTTGTCTTTTTCTTTCATTATAGGAGCTTCATTTTTTTTACCTTAACCAGCTGTTTAGCGCTTTCCTAAAGATCCTGGCTGCCTCTGGTGCCTGTAAATGAGCTTTAAAGAGCCCCGCTGCAGTGCAGTTGGTGCGCATACACACGCACCGAACCAGTAGCAAAAGTGGTCGGATTTCACCAGGTTAAACTTGACCAGCAGGTTTAAAAATAGAAGTCTTTACATAAAGCGTATTTAATTTTATTTTCTTCAAGGTGGATAATATGTTAGCAATATAGTACAGAGAATCCTTGCCATGTAAACCACAAATTCAGAACACAAATGGTTAGACCCATGGGAGAGGTTTATTATATCTGAGCTGAGAAGAAAAGGACCTATGAAAACAACCAATCTGGTTCCAATCCAAATTATCAACTGGAAGGATTCTACAGGAATGAAGAATAAAAACAGATGTTGTGTCTTTCTTCAGGACTGCAATCCACACAGTATTCAGTGTACTCTTTTTATGATAAAACCTCAACTTTTCATTCCGATTAGAGTTGGGGAATGCTCAGAAGTAACTGGATACTAATTTGGCATTGCTTGTCATCCTTCCTGTAGAAATTGAATAATTTACCATCCCTCCAAAGTGTGGTCTTTGCATTTACGTTTTTCTAGTTAAAAAAAAATCAATAGGAAAATAATTCCTTCCTTTTGTACATGGAAACTATCTCTATTGGGGTTTTCTGGGCTCTGCGTCTGGAAGTGGAATTCACCTTATGAAATAAAAGTGGTTTGGGGATCAGATCATTTAATAATGGAATGAATTCCTTTTGGGTTGGAGTAAACAAGTTCTCTGTGATTAAAAACACAATGGCTCTGCCTGTCTGTCACTTCTTTGCAAAGCTGAAACAAATAGCAACAGAAAAATAATTCAGCTGACAAACGTTCAACGTTCTTATTGTAGCATCTTAATACAAATGGTAGATTTGGCTAAGGAGAATAGAATAGAGCAGAGTAAAGCAGAATACTTTATTTGATCAAATGTGATTAGACGCACAAGAAATTTGTCTCTAAGGCAGAAACTCTCAATGTACATGCAAAGCAACAGAATAATGATAATCATAATAGTAATACTAATAGGAGGGGGAAGTAAGAAAAATAATAATAATGCTGCAGCCATACAGTTTGGATAAACACACCAAGAGAGAATAGAAAGCACTGTGAGAATTAGATGTTTAGTAGAGTGATGGGCTGAGGGAAAAACTGTCCCTGTGTTTAGTAATTTTGGCCTGTGATATTCTGTAGTACCATCCCAAGGAGGGGAGTTGAAATAGTTTATATCCAGGATGTGAGGGGTCTGCAGATATCTTCTCAGCCTCTTTCTGATTTGCATAATATACAGGTCTTCTATGGAAGGTAGGTTAGGTGCAATTATTCTTTCTGCAGTCTTAACTATCTGTTGGAGTCCGTACTTCTCCTATTTGGTTGCTGTACCAAACCAGACTTCAGATAAAAATTATCCATTGTTTTCAAAATTACCTAGCTTTTCCACCAAGATTTAATGAAAGAAAAATCCCTCCATCCCCAACAACTAAATTTCTGGTCAGTATTCCATTGTAATCCATAAATTTGCATGATTGAGCACCGCCGTTAGGAATTATAAAATAAAAATATATCCAGCTGTCCTAAGTATATCATTCTTGGGGAAATATCTTTTTTAAAGGTTTTGGGAAATCATAACCTCTGAGTAAATTTAACCCAATTGCACAGGAATTACTAGCCTTCAGATGGTATGGGTGACAAAGCAATCTAAACTCATCATTTTTGTGAGTGTGCAATTTTGACATAGCGTATGTACAAAAAGGTTAGGGAATGAATCACGCTGCCACAACCAACAGTTCTAGTTCTTCAAGCCAGCTAGATTGGAATTAATTAAACTGGTGCCCAAGAATTCTAGAACTTGTGGCTACCTGATCTAGTATTGCATTGTTTTCTTTTCACTATATAAGAACTAGCTTCCACAAATTTTAATACATCAACTGTAACTAATTGGAGGGGAATATCTATAAGTAATCTGGAGAATACAGAATTGTAGGGATTTGCATAATGATGTCAATTATTTGCATTATGGCATTGTAATTTTCCAAATGACAAAAAGCCACATCAGAAATTTGATCTGCTGCATTGAAGTCCAATGGACAAAATCTGATAGTTTCACTGTGCATTGATAGAAAGTGAATTACTTCCCAGGAAAGAACATGACCAGGTATCAAAAAAGCCTTTTGAAGATATCAAAATCTGGTGTTTTCTTTTCTTTTTTTCTTTTCTTTTTTATTTTTGTGTGAACTTGTCTTCATCAGGATACTGGTATACAGTTGACAGCTGATTTTCATACAAAGCATTTTTCTGTATGTGAAGCAAATTACTAGGTACAGTTCTTCTGTGGGTTGATATGGTGTCTATGAAACAACAAAAAAAAGCTGAAGAGGGAAAACACATTGTTTTCTCATGCTATGTTCCTCCTATGAAAATCTTGCTTCTAGAAATTCAGTTGGTGCCCTCCCTTATAATGTAATAGAGTTTTTTCACAAGATGCTTGAAGTATAAATTACAGAGGAACTGCTCTTAAGTCAAAGTTTGTGTGATTTGGGGAGATGCAGTTTTCTATATATTATAAACTCCCATGTGTTTAAAGTTTGGTAGATAATGAAAAGAAATAATATTTTATAAGGGATTCTAGGATTTGAAATTTCATTGCTTGTGTCTTGAATAGCTTACTACCAGAAAATCTTTCTGGCTTATAATACATAATGAAGCAATAATACTATGTAATGATTCTGGCAAAGAGCCAAGAGATTAGGATGAAAGGAGATGTGGCACCTCATATTAGAGGTTTTATGTCCTGAAGCGGCAGATTCTAAGTTACTTCATGAAAAGGCTTTTTAGAATAGCAATGGGAATGATCTCAACTTCTTTAAGGCAGAATAAGAATTTAGAGCTATCTAGTTTTGTGAAGGTGGATTGGCTTCCAGAAATTTTGCATCCTACACAGGTGGTGAAGTTTTCCCAATGCTATTTTTAGATCCATAAAACACCCATAGTGGACCACACAGTATTCTCATACAGCGTTTTCATGTTAGATAAAAGCTGAATTATACTGATCCATTACAGCTCCGATGCCAGCAGAAACACCCTACAATCCTGCATCAATCAGCTGCAATTCACCAGGGTGGTCTGCAACTTTTGAATATATGAAAGCTGCCTTGAAATTTAATCAGTAAAAAAATTAAGAAAGAAAGCTGTTTTCAATTGAAATGAACTTTCAGATTGAACGTTTAAAATATTTTTATTTCAGGGATTAATTAAACCATTTTTAACAATTGAAAGGGTTTGAATTAACAGGTTTGAAATCTAAAGAAAGGCATCAGGGAAATAAAATTTTCTCCTGTTCTTCCGTTGACTTTTATGTATTTTTCAAAGAATTAAAAATGTGTTGCATTCAGCTTCAAAAATACACAAAAAAATCAATTAGAAATCTTCATTAAAATTGTTATTATATTATATCCTATCTTTTTTGTAATTCAAGATGATTTTGTGGAACTCACTTTCTGAATCTCCCAAACATCAATTCTATGAATAAGTCTTACAATCAAACATCACCTAAAACAATAAATGACAGTATATTTGGGCTATAGAATTGGCCACTTTGATTTCAGTTGTTGCCTCGTTTTCACTAGGACCACCTATACTGATCAGAACATGCTTAGAATCTGAAAGAAGGTTAGCATTATATAGCAATAGCAGTAGCACTTAGACAGTGCCTTACAGCTCTCTCTAAGTGGTTTATAAAGTCAATATATTGTCCCCAACAAGCTGGGTCCTCATTTCATCAACCTCGGAAGGATGTCAGCCTTGAGCAGGTGAGAATTGAACTGCCGAACTGCAGTCAGCAGAAGTAGCTTGAAGTACTGCATTATAACTACTGCACCACCATGGTTCTATCGTATCCATCTCTCTTTCCAGGAAAGGCTGTAAAAATAATAATATGTGGTCCTCATAGAGGTCCATTATAGAAATTATGAAAGTCCTTATAGAATATATAGTGGATTGTTGTGATTTCCCAGAATCATATGGCAAATCTGGCCTGTCCTAACACCAGATGTAGCACTTTGTGCCTCCCCTTAAAACATTTGTTTTTCAGCCGCAAGAAAGTCAATGTGAAGAGATAACCTGTAGGTTCCCTGGGTTCTTTACGATCAATGTTTGCTTGCTCTAAGAAAAGATGCCAACGTCAGTGTAATATTTAATGTCATTTAGCCTTTGGAGCATTGTCTTTTTAGCCTAATCATTACCAGAAGATAGAAATGAGGCTATGGACTATTGTTTTTTTTTTCCTCTGAGTAACATATATTTTTCATGTACTTTATATTTGTTTAATTCATAAGTTCCTCTGAGCACCAAATAAAAGCACCATCCTAATTTGAATGTTTTATAAATGGATCAACATTGACTCCCCCCCTTTTGGGGGGTGTTGGAAAAGACAGAAAGTAGTTGTTCATGAGATCAATTTTGAAGGGTAAAGGTTGTATATTTGCTCAACTTGACTTCTAATGGCATTTTGTCTAATGTTTCACCTCATATTTTGCTTTCACAAAGCAGTTACAATTTTTCTGTACTTTTGATCATAAAATATAGTTTTTGTTAAGATCAGATGCTAAATGCATAATTATTTCTGGCTTGTTAAAAAAAAATTCAGATCAACTTTATATTTTAAAAATCAGATGATTAGCCCTTACTGTATTTATTTTTTCTATCCCAGCAATCATACGCCCAGATAATCATAAGAAATGCCCAAAACATAGTTCAAGATATTTATCTTCTTGAGCAACTTGACAACAATAACTACAATGCTCTCCAATTTAATTCATATGTAGATGAAAAATTGCTATGAAAGCCTAACAGAAGCACATTTGATTTCAAAACAGGAAACTTAGGCAAGTAAAAAAGGTCACATTTTTTGGGGTATTGTTAGATATAACCACAACAATAGAAGCTCAGCAAAAATGTTATGCCATAATTCTGAAAAAGAAAGCACCAGATTTTAGAAATTATTGACACAGGTAACAAGCAGTGCAATGATTCATACATCATATTAAACCATCTTTTGTATAATTATTGTTGAATCATCCCATTTGGCTAGTTTTACAATGGACTAAGTTATAAACCACAATATTTGATTTCACACAATATGCTAAGCCAAAGTACATAATAGCTTAGGAGGATGTATGAACCAGGCCAAAATTAAGGAATTTATTAAAAAGTTCAAGACAAGGAAAGATGAGAGATGTTTCAAAATATGAAAACGCTCAAATGAGAAGAATAAAAATAAAGTAAGTAAAGAGACGAAAGCCAAAAGGTAACACTGGATAACGTATTGTCAATACAGTAATATTAAGCCTACAATAAGATCAAAAACAAGATGCTCCTAAGGAACAGATAACCTTCAATAGTAAATTAATATACAAAGCTTCAGAAAAATTTAATGTTATTTGTTTACTCTTTTTAATAACTTTTTTTCTTTTATGGAATATAAACATATTCAACTTTAGAGCCTCATTTAACTCTAGTTCTACTTAATTCTACATTTTTTTGAAAGCTACACTAGTCAATCAGTTTAGTTTCAGCTACATTGGAAGGCTTTTGAAAAAGTCACATGAAAATTCCTGAAAAACTTCACAAGCCTATCCAGATATTTATTTTGGCTATTTTTATAGGAATAGCCTCAAACATTTAGGCTGAGAGATCATGTCTGAAAGCCTGCCATTTTAAGCACAAGGCTTGTGTCTACCATTGTAGAAGTGAAATATTAATAAATGGTTAGACAAACATGGAAGAACCCACTGGAAAAGATTAAAATGAAAGGCAGAGCCTCTGCTTGCTGATTTTTCCAGTCACTAAGCTGTCAGAGAAAATATCGCTATAGATAATATGAAATCAATTCAGCCTTTTTTGTTCATTTTGTTACGAATAACAAAAATATGACACACCATTTAACATCTAACAACTTGCTAGCCTGGGCCTTTTAGCATTATAAAATAGAGACATTGAACAAAGACAAGGGAGTGACATTCATTTGTATATATGTTAATCTGATAACAAAATATCTGGGGATGCACACTGCCTAGGCATGGTCATAAGAAATGTATTGCAATAGCAGACTCCTAGTTTAGTTTAGTGCTTACACCTTATTTATTTTAATTTTTTGGTTATTTAATATTTAATGTTTCCTTCACTTAAGTTATGTTTGTCTTTATTGTTCTAATGTAGCATGAATCCAATGTAAAATCATACTAAGTATCTTTGACATTAATTTTGAAATCTTGAAATACAGAAACTTTACTTTGAAATTAACCTTGTAAGACACCCAGAGTCAGCTTGTAGAGATATGGGCAAATAAATGAATGAATGGATGGATGAATAATTGAATGAATGAAATATAGGTTTGAACATTTTATCAGGTTCTTCATTTTATTCATAGCATAGAACATAAATAGATTTTTGCATAGTTTAAAATTATTGCAGCCTGTGCTATAATTATTCTTAATTTATAAAAATTGATTCTAACTCTCTTGGGATTTTAAAAGTATAATCAAAAGTAGAGTTCCAATTTTGGTATCTTATACTGATTACCGTAAGTAGAAACTTTTCTTAAAGGCATTCCAACTGATTAGGAAACATATTTTAATATATTAATTTAAGTAATTTCTCATATTCAAACTGCATGAATAAGAAACTGCTTATTTTGGAAGAGTATAGCATTCTCTACATTCCCTTTTTATTATTTCATAAAAGGTAATATATCTTTTAAAGACAATAGATGCTAAAACTTGCGTTTAGCATATAGAAATCTCAGTGCATGTCAGTATAGATAGAAGATTAATGAACAAACTTAAAAGTAATGCTTTTTATTCTTCAAGGTACCTATCATATGCAAATATATAAAATTTAATTTATTAAACCATTAAAAAGTGCATAACTGATTATGACTAATACCTTTGCATAATTATTTTATAGACTTCATTGAAGACTATATTATGATTTGCTTATAATAACAGATGCAGGCTACAGATGTATAGTTTTCCATACCAAATTGGTCAGTATAAAAATATGAGGTATCTTTTCCATGATGTTAGTGTTAAGTGTTCATAACAGTTCATTTCCATTGCTTTTGGAGTCTAATATTCTCACCAGAGTGGAATGACATGGGCACATGATTAGGATATTCTGACAGTGAATAGTGGGCTCTCCTGATGAAATGTGACCCTTGACAGAAGCCTTAATATAGCAGTTGTGATATAAGAATGAAACACATATGAAATATATGCACAAAGAATATCAAATCCTTAATTGCCAAAAGAGTCATCCATCTATCAGAATTAAGAATACATAGCTTTTTTTCTGATTTCTGTCAGAGTGCACAGTTTCATCTATACATTTGAATCGGATGAACTCTTTTGTCTTCTATTCCATCTCCTCCCTCTTCTTCCAACTTCATGAAAATTAAAAAAAAATATTCAAAAAGTACATTTGAACATTTATCCTTCCTAAAATATGTAATCATATTTAGTTTGGTATTTTTAAGTGGAAAACTCTGATATCATATTCAGAAAATTGTCCTCTCTATGTTCTGGTTTGTTTTAAAATTTAAAGTGAACAAAATTTTGAGTATTCCTGGATGGTCATACTTTCATTCAGTAGCAAGTTTACTATTCAGGAATTGTCCCTGACTTCCTCTGTTCAGAACTTCTGACTGATTCATTACAGATTGTTTTCTGAACAGTCAAGAAACGGAAGAATCTCAGCATGCAAAAAGATTGGGAAGAGAAATAACTTCAGTATATGGATCTGCAAAATATACATCATGTCATATTTAAACATCCTCTTTTAATGAAGTAAACACACACATACACAGTTATTTATACCACTTGTTTAGCCCATTTAGCAAAATATAATCTTTTTAGTTAAGACAAACCTTCAAGCTTCCCATTACTTTAACCAGTTATACACATTTCATACATAACATCTGGATATTAACTGGAAGCGTAATCTTGTGTTAAAATTTGTCACTAATTCATTGGAACTCTGCTTACTAATAGCAGAAAATGTATCATAATTATGCTATAATATAGGCCAGTAATCTATGGTTGAGAAGGAGTTTGGTGTGCCATTTTGTTCATATTACTATTTTGTTCATATTACTATTCATATTAAGATGGTTCAGGATCATATTTTTAATAGAAAAAGCTAATTTTGTTTAATTCCATTTCTGCATGATTGCCTGGGCAAAATTTCCATGCAGTTCTTAAAAGGTATTGTTTACTCATTCATCAGAATGGATCAGATTCCCAAATCACAAGGAAATCTGCTATTAAGCAATAAATCAGATCAGTGACTCCAAAACATTTTGCAGCCTTTTAAAGTGCTTCACACATTACATGAATTGCTTTAGACAACATATTGAAACTCTGAGTCTTTACAAGGAAGCAGGGTGGAGAACAGGACAGCCTGTATGATGCATGACAAGCTAGTATCTTTTATCACTTCATTAAATATTCTGCCTATCCGGTGTGCCAGCAAGCCACAGCAGGGTCCCATTTACTTTTTAAAGAGGTGCAAGAAGAGTATTTCAAGATTTTATTATGCTGAAATTATTGAAGATAGGCAGTTGAAACTTTCTTTAAGGCTCCTTGAAAGATCTACCATTCTGTTGTTTCCATATGATTTTTGTAAAATGTTATAACCTATGGATCATTTAAAACATTTTTAAAAAACCAGTTCTAAGAATCTGGAGGGATTTAAACTGAATTAGTTTGCACTCAAATTTGAAATCACTCCTGAAATCTCAAATATCCAAATTAATTAGGACTTATTCACACAAGCTTAAAAGATAATATAGGTAGTTCTCAACTTATGACCACAATTGAGCCCAACATTTCTATTGTGTGAAATAGTTGTAAAGTGAGTTTTGCCCCATTTTATGACCTTTCTTGCTTCAGTTGTTAAGTGAGCCACTGATGTTGTTAAATTAGTAACATGGTTGTTAAGTGAATCTGGCTTCCCCATTAAGTTTTCTTTCCCCATTAACCATGTGAGAAGGTCACAAAAGGTCTGGGAAACTGCAACCGTCATAAATGTAAACTAATTGCCAAGTGTTTGAATTTTGATCCAGTGACAATGGAGACTCTGCAACAGTTGTAGGTGTGAAAAACAGTCATAAATCACTTTTTTCGGTGCCATTGTAAGTTTGAATAGTCACTAAATGAATGGTTGTAAGTCAAGGACTATCTTCACTTAACTACTTTTTATATTTCCAATCAGAACCCAAAGAAAGGCTCAAAAGTTGGAAATGATTTGCATTGAAATAATTTAGGTTACTACTTATTACTCCAAGCATACAGAAGAAATAGCACCAAAGGTATAAATCAAACATGCGACTATATTGATTTATAAAATCTAGAGTTTGGATTGTCTTCTGCTTTCTAACCAAAGTTTTTTTCTAATTCAACCTATTACCTAATATTGAAATATTCCTGGCATAAGAAACGGTTCTCGCCACACAATCTGTCACAATGATTGTTAAGTATATACAGTAATAAATATATGACTATTTAAATAGTATAGGTAGAAAAATGACATACTAATTCTATAAATGAAATAATAATGGGAATGAAAACATCTTAAAGGATTAAACCACACTTTTCATTTCAGAGGCCATTGACCCTTCAATAAATGATGTTCAAAAATTACTAGTTTTCCCTGAAAATAGTCGTGCTGGCCCAACTGAGCACCTGCCATGTAAAGCTGAGTAATACCTTTCTGTTCTGTATTTGTTCCTTAAAATTTTTAATCAAAGATAGTTGAAACATTTCTCCCCAAAATGCCATTTCCTTCCCAAGATGTTGTCAAAGTACCTGAAGCTTTTGAGGCAGAGAAATGCTTTGAAGTATGGATCAATTTACAATATGATGGAATATTTTGAAGTGTTTTGGCTCACTTAACAATCTCTTAATTTTAGCACTTCAGAATTTACTGTCATATGTTTATAGTTCATATTTTAAAATATTTCTGTGTGCTCTTTGAGCAAGTGATTCATAAATGCATGATATGAGTGTGTGTGCATGCATATGTATGCATGTGTTCACATACATGTATAAACCTCTAAAAAAGAATAAAGTGGTCTCACACATGTTCATGAGAACTACTAATATTTTGTAGATAGGAAATTAATCTTAAAAATAAGCAAGTCTTGGTCCAAATTAGATCCAAATTTCAGAATTTATATTCTGCTGAATTTATTCCACTAAGGACAAACACTTAAATTAAGAAAAGAAATAGCTCATGAGAGAGTTCATGACTTGGCTTTTAAAACTGTAATTCAACAACAAGGAGGTCTATAGGAACCATATCCCTAGGAAAATAGGCAGACAAGTAGGATACGTGATATATACTCAAAATTGTGATCTTGTAGGTTGAGAAAAAATTGAATATGCATCTTAATGCTGGTTAATTCACATCTTGGTAAACAAAATGCCCATCACCATGTTAAATTACATATTAGTATTATATGTGAATAACAAGTATTATTATTATTAATTATTCTTAAATTAAGACTTATTTCATTTATATATGTGGGGAGGAAAATGGCAGCTAAAATGCTGAATAACAATAGTATTAAATCCAACTGTGATGCTTGTGGTCAGGAGACAAAAAAGACTTTGAAATACACATGCTGATGGCACAAGTTGTAGACCCTTGACATTAGTTCAAAGTCATGCTTTACTGTGTTCATAAACTTTCCTACATATTGTGAACCTAAGGGTGGCCTTGCATTTTTGCATATTGTATTAATTTGGAAGACGTTCCTGGAAAAAGACTGGAATGTGCAGAATTCAATTTCCATGGCTGGAAATTTTTCTGGATCACTAACTTCTCATAAAGCTATGAATATCCTGTTTAGAATATTCATAGAAAGACTGACGTAAGTGTATTTTTAAAAAGTTGTATTTAAACATATGGATTCCTTATCCATCTGCCCAGGACTGCAAACCTGTTGGCCCCTTTAGGCTGCTATGAGCATTATCCTTCTTCTCTGGTCACTGCCATCTATGGCCATTTGGCTTCAGCTACATGAAAGATGAGACAGATGTTCAGAAACATCTGCCCACATAATGCCTAACTGATTCTTTCCAAAGAACTTGCTAGCTCTCACATAAACTCCTTTCATAAACAGGTTAAACACTCTTTTGAAATTAGCAGGTTTTAAAACTCTTTTGAAAATATTCTATAACTCTGCTTAAAAATCAAGATTACTAGTAGTTCTATTCTGTCCTAGACCTCTCAAGATGAAAAAGCAGAGCTTTCCGCTGAAACCTCTTTATTTTATAAACAAAACCAGGCTGATATTACAGTCTTTTATCAGGTTTGGAACATGGCCAGAAGATAACTTACATTTACACTCGGCTGTCATGAAGGTATAAACAAAACTTCCCAAAGTACCATGAACTAACTGTTCTCTGCAAAACTCCGCTCCCCTTTGCTCCTCTTTTTAATCCCTCTGGGAGGGGCCAATCACTGGCCACCTATGCTATGCCTTCCAAGATGGCCCCGATTCCTGAGCTGCACCCTTTTCCTAGTAGCTCTGCGTATGTGTACATCAGGGACAGTTTCCACCTGTTCCGCTTCACTGCTCTCTGACTTGGAAGGCAGCTGATGACTGACAGGCATCCCTGGCCCCAGCTCTGTCTCTGAGCATTCATCAGAGCCTTCCCCAGACTCCAGGACAGGCTCATGTTGTTCCTCACTGTCGGAATCTGCCAACAGCTCCGCTGGCTGCTGGTGGGCCATAACAAGTTCTGTCCTGTCCATAACAATTATAAAAGCATCACTATTTGTCAGGGTGTTGTTGTTTTTACTAATATGGCTTCATTGTCAGGGCAGCATCCAGTGTCCCTGTCAAAGACTGGAAGAAATCATATTAACACAGTTGTAAGAAAGAACTGCATGACAATCATAGTTTACATTAATCACAAGTATCTTCTTTGGCTTGAGTCTATAAAAGACAAGGGTCAGAAATTTCATAACCTCCCCTGAAATGGACATTTTGACCTAGTTTTAGCAATAGCACTTAGATTTATGTACCATTCTCTGGATGTTTTATAATGCCAATACATTTCCAACAATTTGGGTTTTCATTTTACTGACTTTGGAAGGATGGAAGACTGAGTCAACCTTGAGCCTGTCAGAAATTGAATTCCAGACTATGAGCAGAATTAGCCTGTAATAGTGCATTCTTACCACTGAGCTACCAAGGATAAGGCCGGTTTAGTAAATGTTTGTTTAGATCTGCTTTAATAAACTCTGTGAATCCAGCCACTGAGATTTCAAAATCATCATTTATTGTGGTTTAGCTTTAGCTATAAATGCTAATCAGATTTTATTCAATAAAATAAAATTATTAAACAAGACGCAGGTGAAGTGAAATAGTTTTTAATCAAATTGTATGTTTTATCCCAAAACAGTCCATTGGTATATATAAACCTGTCCATCTTATTTAGCACTTCATCATCTTGTTTACACTAGCCTACATTATGGAGGAAATCAATAATAAAGAAATAAGAGATAGTTTCATTAAAACTTTGTAGTGGCCTTGATTTATGTGATCATGTAACATAGCACGGTAATATTGTCATATTTGTTAGAGAATTAAATAGATTAATTATGACCGATGAAGAAAGACTTTAATAGTGAAGAAGCAGGTTATGAACTGAAAAGAAAAACAAACATCAATTAGTCAAATATCTTAATTACAACCCAAACATGGACTGGAGTAATGGAGGAACTATCTCTCCCTACTTGCTTCTACCCATCTGGTTCAGTCAGTCAGGATATTTTGGATCCCATCAATTAAGGAATACCAGTTGAACATATACCTTTTCTGCCATAGCATCCACTTTATGGGACATTATCTATCCAAAAATTAGGATGGCCCTATCCATGCTGGCTTTTTTTCTTAAAGGCTAAATCCTTCAAGACCAAGACCCATTTCCTTGTTAATCTAGTGATTGCGGTGATTGTATGCAGCTATTATATATTTTACATTTTGTATTAGTTTAACTGGGGGGGGGGGGGGGGGTTGCCATCCAGAATTACTTGGTGAGATGAGCAGTCATACAATTCAGCTCAAATTACATTCAGCCCAAATATACTCAAACTATTGTATTCATTATATTTTATATTTGTTAATGATATATAATAAACCAAGCAAACACTGAGATTTTAATCCTGTAGCATAAATAATTGACCATAGTGTCTGGCGTTATAATGGTTGCAATCCTGTATGCCAGAAAAGTTTATGGCTGGGGAGGGTGCGAAGGAATTAAAATAATAGCCTCATGTGAATATGCCTGATGCATCTGCTTAAGTCTCATCGTTTTTAAACTCTGCTTGAATGATAGTTTATGGTATGAATTAAGCTAACATTTTAATAAGTAAATTACCTTGAAATTAACACAAGTTAACTGTAGACATTTGGTTCCCATGTCTTTCAAATGGATCTAACAATTGTTTCCCATGATTATTTTGATTTGGCCCATACAAAATATAGCCATTTTGAAATGATCATAAAGTTTTCTAAAGGCACCTAAGAAATGTTAGATTACAATTCTCTTATCTTATCCCTAAGCCACACAGCACTGGTTCTGAAGTATTATGCACTAGGACAGGGGTGTTAAACTTGTGGCATCACGACGGCGTCATGTGACATATCAGGAATTTTCCCCTTTGCTAAACCGGGCAGGGGCGTGGCCAGCATATGACGCATCTGGCCCACAGGCCGTGAATTTGACAGCCCTGCACTAGGATGTTACCAGATCTAGGAAGGCTAAATGAATCTGTTCATTTTCTAAAAAGTATTTAGGAATGTTTTTGTGTGTGAAAAATGTCATCATGCTTTTCCATCCAAAAACCACTTTAAAGAATTCTGGGAGAGGAGAAAATGCTCTAAATTAGGTTAATGTCTAACAGCAGTTCTATGATTATCAAAGAAACAATATTCTTTTTCCACTCCTCTTTATTCTGTAGGTGGCCATTAACACAGTAGTTTGTTGTTTTAGTTAGTTTCATATGTGGCACGTGGATTTCCACTGCAGACAAACAGCTAACTTGTGTTAGTCTGTAAGCTACTGGCTATGAGACTAGTTTAATTTTCTGCTTTAATTACAGGCAAAAAATACTTGTTACAAGTTTTTTACCCCAAACTTAGACTCTATCAAACCCCACCTAGTATTCAAAATTCACAGTACCTAGTATTTCAAAATTGTAGAATTCTGGATTGTAGAAGAATCACATATAATATTTTATATATCATTTTGCTTAGAATTCTACATTTTAAAGTACCTTACAAACAATTAACTCTATAGTCTTAACAACATTTGTTACAAATAACTTTAAAATATACCACATATCAAAACTTTAGTTGTGCTTTCTGCCCTGCTATCCAGAGGAAATTTTCAATGGTGAACAAGGGGCAGGCATAAGGGCAAAATCACAATGTAACACTGCAATTTGTGCAGTATTGAGTCAGAAGGAAAAGGAAAATTAATCATATATCCATATATTCACATATATTAGTAGATAAGGGGAGAAACATTTATATCAAGAAATATATATATAATAAAAATACTTAAGTCAATATTAAGGTCTAAAGAAAAGGGAAGTCTGCATGGAGCAAACTGTAACTAGAGCAAAGTATACTCGCCTACGCTTAACTTAAGAAATCTTTCCTATAAGGACAAGGTCACTGAAAGTAACAGATGTTGTAAGAAGATGTAAGATACAGAAAGAAAACTTCCTCTTTCCTCTTATGTATCAGCTTTGCTAAGGGGGGCTGAAGATATAAAATACTAACTTACGTGTCTACAACTCACTCAGTCTTTTGCATATGAATGCACTGGTTCATGGGTATACCCAATAAAGCAATCTTGTTTCTCCATCTCCTTGTGGTGTTGCTTTCCTGAACACATTTCCACAACATTTATGGTGGCCCGTATATGGAAAACAATGAGTCTTGAGGCTCACTAGGAGGGGCCACCCCGGTGCTAGTACTCTGTGCAGTTAAAAGAACCTCCCAGGTGCACCATCGGACAATTCTTTCTGAGGGACTTCTGAGATGGTGCAGGGCCCTGGCCACAGCCCCGGCGGTTACCCACTCCAAGAACCACAGGTGAAGTGAGAGGAAACCAGATCTTCTTTCAGCCGGCAAGAGGAAGGAAACCCAGCCTGCAGGCAAGTATAATGGGTATGGAATAGCCCTCCCTGTAAACGGACTGGCGGAGAGGACTGATCACCCTCTCTTTGAAAAAGGTAAAGGTGGGAGGACGTCTCTCAGGAGTGTGTGAAGTGTGTGTCTACTGCGATTCCCACAGGTGATCGTGAGTGTCCGGCACCCTAGGCCAGTAGGAAGTGTCTGGCGTCCGCAGTTTCCATGGAGACCGTGATCATCCAGCTCCCTGGGTCGGACCTGTATGTCTGGAAAAAGGAACCTTACTTTTTTGATATATATTTCTTGATATAAATGTTTCTCCCCTTATCTACTAATATATGTGAATATATGGATATATGGTTAATTTTCCTTTTCCTTCTGCCTCATTCCCCCCTTTGAAAGTACTCAGGAATTCCAGTGTATTTGGGAATTTCCTGGATTACTGTGTACTTTCATAAGTTGTCTCAGTTTCAGTATAGATGAGAGGCTGTTCCTCTGTCCTGAGAAGTGATTCATATTCATATAAGGCCATGACTTGGACAGCTGCTTTCTTATCCACCAACATTGAAAGACTGCTTGAAAGGGTGCGGACAAAGATAGGCAAAATACATGGCAGAATGACACATCCTGCTGCAATCATTCCTATAAGTGCAACAATGGCTTGCAA
>JAEANM010009468.1:0-16354 GCA_017656035.1 Myanophis thanlyinensis
CCCCTAGCCCTCCCTTCCTACCTTAACTTACCTGCGGTTGCGTAAGCATTTCACTGCATATCATACCCATGTATGATAGTGTATGTGACCAATAAAATTTGAAATTGAAATTGAAATTGAAAAATTGCAAGACCCAAAAAACAACACAATATTTGATGAGGAAATTAAAAGAGTTTGAGTCAGGTTTCAAAATTAAAGGAGGTCAAATTAAAGGAATTTGGGAGCAGGTTTCGAAATAAATAAGCAGAAAACATCAATGCTGATTAAGAATTATGATTGCACAGGATGGGGATATATTAATTAAAAAGTCTGGTTTTAGGGTTGAGAAAAAAGATGAAATATTTGGGGGTTATGTTAACTAACACAAATACAAAACTGTTCCAAAACAATTATGTACTCTCTGGAATGACATTTAAAAAGACCTATTAAGATGGGATAAATTGCAGTTATCACTATTAGGCAGAATCTCTGTAAATAAGATGCTTTTTCATTTGTTTGTTTCAGACATTACCAATACTTGCAACTGATATTCCGTTTAAACAATGGCAGAGGGATAGCTCCAAGTTTATATGGCAAGGGAAAAAACCAAGAATTAGATACCAGACTACTGCAAGATGCTAAGAAAAGAGGAAGTCTTGGACTATCAGATTTGAAATTGTATTTTGGTCTGGTTAAAACAAGGGTGAATCTTCAGAATAAGAGACTACTGGATTCAGAAGGCCATGAATTAAGATGTGATTGGCATGGTTACTTATTGTATGACAAAGTTAGAATAAATGTTGACTTCAACAATCATTTTATCAGAAGTGCTATTTTGGGAGTTTGAAATAAATATAAACCATGTTTTTTCCATGAAGGTATTCCTTTGTGTTTCTCCACAGGAAGCTTTTTTTAGAAAAGAAATGATGACAAGGCCAAACTGGTGGACTTATGGTAAAATAATACCTTTTAACTTAGGGGACCCCACCCTCAAATCTAAGGAGGAGCTAGAATTAGAAGGTCATGTTTGTCATTGGTTTACATATTTACAACTGAAAGAAATATTTAAATTAGATAAAAAGAATCATGGGTTTAACTTTGTTAAAAATAAACTGGAAAATTTACTGTGTGGTAGTGATGAACATATTATTACAAAGTCTACAAAGTGTTATTGAATTTAAATCTGGAAAATAAATCAGTAAAGCGTTGTATGATTCAGTGGGCAACAAATTTTGGATGTAATGTAATGCTTAAACAGAGGGACAATATGTGGAATAAAGGTTTAAAGTTTACATTAAATTATAATTTAAAAGAAAATTTCTATAAGATGATGTATCATTGGTATTTAACTCCAGATAAATTGTCAAGAATGTAAAAATGTACCTCAAATGAATGTTGGAAATGTAAATGTAAAGAAATGATTTTTTTACCATTTATGATGGACATGTGACAAAGCAAAGAAATATTGGAGTAGGATTCATATCTTAATACAGAAAATTCTTAAAGTGAATACAGAAAGAAAACCAGATAATTTTCCTTGGGGTTTAATGAATCAAGACTTGAAAAAAAATTGGAACTTTGATGTTATACATGCTGACAGCAGCAAGACTACACCATGCACTGAAATGGAAGGTCACCTCAATCCCCACAATGGATGAATGGCTTCAAAAACTGATGGAGTTAGCAGAGATAGCTAAATTGACTGTTCTGGTCAAAGAAAAAAAAATACAATACCTTTATTTCTACTTGGAGACCACTTCTGGACTTTGTGTTTGAGGTGGAAAAAAATGAAACATTGATTTTGGGTTTTACCAGTTAGACAGATTCGTTGATATAGAAATGGCTAGTTTCTATTATTATGAAAAAGTAAAAAGCTGAGGGTAGATGCTAATGCCTTATTTTACTTGCACCAAAGAAGTCGGAAGTCAATGATTTTTTTTTCTTTTTCCCTTCCTTTCTCCCATTATCCACTTCCCTTTTTCCTTCCCTAATTACACTAATATTTACTTTTGTATTTTCTTTATATGTCATACTATAAATCAATAAAAACGATATATATAAAAAGAAATATCACTTAGCAAAATACAAAATACATAGACCTACAAATAGAAATAGAGTGACTGGAAAAGGCAAGCAAGGGTAGTAATACCAACAGTAACAGGTGCCTTGGGTCCAATGCTAAAATAATGGGAACATCACTTGAACTCAATTGACGTTGACAAATTTGCCATCAATCAATTTTAAAAGGCAGTTTTATTGGGAACAGCTTCCATCCAGTGACAATATTTGTAATACCATCAAACATTCACATCTGCCTATCCCAGGTCCACTACTCAATAGTAGTAAAAAATGCTAAACCAATCTGAACTTCTGGCTGATTGTGGTGAACAGCAGCAGCATTAATAATGCCTATACACTCAGATGTTAGCTTAACAGCTCTTAGGTCTTTGGTTAGGACTTGAACTGTTAAGGTTTTATGAGCCCCAGACTGTGAATCAAATTTAAGATTAAATCATCATCATCATCATCATCATCTTCAGATTTTGCAAAAAACCACTTTACTCAGAACTGTCTATTTATTCAAACCTTACCTTAACAGTTCTTAGATTCTTGGTTAGGGCTTGAACTTTTGTGAGTCAAATTGAAGATTAGATCTTAAGTAGTAATAGCTGTTGTGATATTCATTAAACATGAAACTCAATTATCTGAACATTTGAAAATGTATCACACATATCATTGACTGGTGCTGATGGTTGATAAGGGTTGCTGCTAGCATCCTATCTACCAACCAAGTATCTTCTTAAAATGTATGTTGTTCTGAGTAGCTCAGTCTCTTGGACATGGTATTAAGTGCCCTGTTGACAATGGGATTATTGTTATATGTTTCATCCATAATCACATAGTTTTGATGGCTAGATCTCAATATTTTGTGATGTTTTTCCAGTTTTTCTTTGAATATGGCATCTCCTGGTACAACAATATCAATAAATTGTACGCTTTGGTTTTTGTCAACTGTGATATCTGGTGTGTTGTGTTCCAAATGATAATACATCTATATTTGAAAGTTCCACAAAGATCTTCACCTTCTCATTTTTTACATTTATTATTATTGTGGTTGTTGTTGCTGTTGCTGCTGTAGTAGTAGTTGTTGTTATACAATCTAGAAAGATCTGATCTTAATCTTAAACATGTTTGTCTTTTTCCAAGTCAGTGACTTCTCTTTATTTTTATTCATTCATAGTTCCCTAATGAGCAAATTAGGAAACTTTTCTTCAGATTTTGTACTACCTCCTTCACCAATGTTTCTATATTTAGAATTAAAATCATTAATCAAGTTTGGTTTGCTAATTCCCATTTGCTCAGCTTCCTTGATATTCTTCTATAATAACTGCTTCTCCTACTCACTCTTTCTTTTTTTCTTTTTCCTCTGAGGCTGATGATTTCTAGATGGATTCCTGCAATCCACCTGCATTTGGTCTTAGAAATCAGCCAGCCTTGTTGCACAGCCAGGACACTGCATTCTTCTCATTTACTATATAAATAATATATGCTCTATTCCCAGGGAAGGAATACAGGAAAACAAAGCATTTTAAAACAAAATAGCCAGGAAATGTGCCAAATATCCATTATAATCTATTTAAATCTCAGCTTGGTCTCATTACCTCCAATGTCTTTATGACAGCTGAATGACTGGGTTATTATTGCTAGTCATAAAACAAGACTGCCTGGATGAAGGCAGCACCCTTTGCCTACTTTTTGATGTGAAAAATATAAATAGATCCTTGTGAAAGAGGAGAAAAATAACTCAGCAGTTGGAAGGGGAAAATGATGCTTATAACCACTCAACCAATAACCAGAAAAAGCAATTTTTATACAATATAGTTAATGTTTACAGATATTTGGGTGGCTAAAAAGAGCCAAGGACTTTAAAATCTGAGCAGATACTCAGTTGTTAGTAATTCTCCACATGGGTTGCTTAAATTAAAATTAATGCCATTATATCTCTTTTTGTATAAGTACAGGTAGTCTTTAACTTACAATGATTCATTTAGTGACTGTTGAAACAGCACTGAAAAACAAAAGACTTATGGCAGTTTTTTACACTTAGGATCATTGCAGCATCATGCATATGCTAAACATTACCTTAAAATATGATCAGTGGATCATTTTATAAATAACATTTATAAATATTAAGGTTCAGGGGGGCAAAGTTCTCTTTAAATAGTTCAGGACTACCGAAACCATTGCTAAACCAACTATGGCAAAAAAAGATGGTTAAATGAGGCACAACTCAGCTGACAACTGTCTCCCTTAGCAGCAGAAATTTTGGGCTCAATTGTGTCCATAAGTTGAGAATTATCTTTTTGTTTAGAAACAAAGTACAGCAATGCAGAATCAACTGATGTTTATCTGTGTTCTGTGGAAGATATCTCAAAGTAACTGCACTTGGAACTGTTGTCTGAAAGAGCTGCAATTTTGAACATATTTGCATGTGATTAAACCTACTTGAGAGTAGGAGTTAAAAACCTTTATGCATATATAGATGGAAAAAGAGATGGCTCTATATATGGATTCTTAATGTCACCATTTGAGAAAAATACATACACGATGTACTGTAAATTTGTAATAGATTATATGAGAGAAGAGTAGCTGTAGTAGTGCTGATTTAGTTGTAATGCTAAATTAAAGTTTCCAGAACAACACTTTGTTCTGAGCTGTTATATACTGTCTCTTCCAGCTATATATTAGATCTTATTTCAATAATATCAAAGGGGAAAATAATCTGCATAACATATACACTACAAATAAGAAGCATGTGGAAACATCCAGGAAGCAAATATCTAAATGAACATGGTACATAAAAAGAAATGCTTTCAGGATCCAATCTGGACCAGTCACAGGAACCAAAAGTTTAGTCTTCTGAGCTTTCAACTCATGCTGGAGCCCATCCTCAGCCCATCCTTGAGTCTGGGTTTCAACAGAGTCCAAAAGGTCAGAAGAGTAAATGTCTGGTCTTGGTGATTGACCCAGATTGAATCCTGCAACATTATCCTGGGGCACATATATTCACCTTGATTGGTGAGGAGAAATCATTCAAATTGCATTTGGTTCAGGCAAGATTAAAGAATGTTCATCAAATTCAAATATAACATACACACCCATATTAGAAAAAAAAATGTAGTAGATTTTTCTTTTCTTAGAACACAAAACATCACCTGTGGTTCTAACTGGATCAGATCCAGTTCTGCCTATATGCCCAATGTGTCTCTGATTGAATACTGGACTGTTGTTAGACCCTCACTTCCTGGCAGATTGTTTGGCTGGGCCATCATAGATAAACTATAGATTAAATTATTAATTATAAATTAAGATACAGTAATAGGGATTCCTGTAGCATAATGATTTTAAAATCTCTTACATTCTTTTTAGAAATATAGCAAACAACCCTAAAACTCTCTGTAGAAGCTACCATACCTCAACCGAGAATAAATCATTGTCTATGAAAATAAAGATTAAAAAGTTTGTGTCATTTCCTCAAAATGCTTGCATTTGTAATTACTTGCAAATTCCATTGATATAATAATAATTCTTGGCAGTACTGACATAATGTTAAAGGTTTTTTTTTAAGGCTGAGATAGAACTTCACAACTTTATGAAATCCCTTTAAATTTGGTTATGATACAGTGCCAAGCAGGAAATATAAAAGACCAGAAGCCGTTAACCTTGTACATCGCCAATATTTTATATTTCAATTCCCATCAGCCTATGTCAGCATTACTAAATTAAAGGAAATACTGTATGAGCATTCTATTCTAACAAATCTGGAGAAGGCACTAGTTTGCCTTCTCCTGGTCTAAGATTTCTAATAAAGGCACTCTTCTTTGTTGACTGTGTCCAGATAGTTGAGAAACATATTTATTTCTGCTTCTAGTATACTACAAAGATGCAATTGTTTTTGAAACATTAAACAATCTAAATGCTAAAGAGCAAAATCTTATATTGGGAAAATAAATGGGTCTGCAGTTCAGAAAATATTGGTGATTAATTTAAAATGTTAAGGTAGGACTGGAATCCAATGAATTTGGCTTGTACTTGCCAAATTCCATTATTATTAGTAGTAACTGTATTAGTTGTAGTATTATTCTTCAGAAGAGAAAGAGAAACCACAGTAAATTGATATGTCATTTTTTAAAAAGTATAATCAGTAGACCTAATCTTTAAATTATTTAGATTTTCATCTTGCCCATCAAAAACAACATAAACCCAAATGACCCTTTGATCAATAGAAGCAATGCAGATGAAATTACAATTACATTTAATGAACAGGCTAAAATTGTTATAAAACACCAAGGAAGATGGCACATTCCCACTCTCCTGTTCCAATTGCAGTCAGTCCCCTCCCAGCTTTCATTAGTTTTTAAAACATGGCAATGTATTTGATTACATATCACCTGCTGTCGAGTCTAATTAGATGCTGCATTTGATGGTTAAAAAGAAAAGTAATCCAGAAGTTGGGGAAGTGAAAAAAATTAGATTCCATGCTGAGATATTTGTGTCTATGAATAAAAGACTCGTGGTAAAGCCTAATTGTTAGATGGGCCATGTGACTGTAAAGCTGTTTATTACAAACTGGATAGTAACAGGAGCATGTGGACGGTGAATATTGGCACCTTTTAACACTTTCTGTATCTAGCCCTTTATTATTATTTTTTCAGGCCAGATCATTATTCTATGACACCTTTCATGGTAACATATTAATCAAAATAAAGTTGGCGTACATCTAAAATGCTATCATTAAATTAAAGTTTATCTGAAGTTAGGACACCATTGGAATATAGCTACCTAAATGGTATTTGGTTCTCATGGAGACATATCCATATTTAGTTTCTGAGTTCAGTTCCATTTGTTTGTTTGTACTAAATCGTGCAAGCTCACATTTCTACAATAATATTACATATACAACTGCTTACAAAATTTAGGCAAAATGCTGGTAAAATTGTATGTTCAATATTTTCCTACAAACAGTACTTGTTGTAACCTCAGTATGGGACAAAATGAAACACAGCATTTTTCCCTCCAAATTTGAATGCATATTTACTTATTTGCACAGTTGTTCATAAATTAAGAAGATTATGCTAAATATGTTTAGGAGACAAGTTTAAACACTCTATTGCTACAGTGTTACTTTTTTCTTCTTTAAATTTATTAATAAGAAAATTGATTCATTGGGTGTATAAATAGCTCAATGAAGATAAATTCACAGGGGAAAAATTCTGATGTTTCTAATCCAGGGGTGTCAAAATCATTGCCTGAGGGACAGATGTGTCATGCACTGGCCATACCCAGTTTAGCGAAGGGGGAAATAGTCATGATGCCGCCATGACACTGCAGGTTTGACACCACTGTTCTAATCTCTCAGATTACAATGTTTATTCTGGTTAACTTCAAAATGATAGATTTTTAACAACCATCTGAATATTTGAAAATAAACATAATTCATTCTTACAAAGATGCAAATACCACAACTTTTCTAAATATTTTCAGCTAGCAATTTCAGTTATGAAGAACATTGCTAAGAAATAGAAGTCATATGGGACTTTTGAAGCTACCAGATAACCATGAAAAAACTGCTACAGCTGCCTGAAAACTAGTCAAATCTGCAAAACAGAATGGCCAATTCTCTGTCAATGATTTGCTAAACAGTATAGCTGACAGCAGAGAAGTTGTTCAAAGGGCTTGTGGTCTGCATGGGAATTTTCAGAAATGAAATGTTTATCCGGCTTTATCAGAAAAGACATCAATTGAAGCATGTGGAAAGAAAATGTTGATAAGGCTGAAACATTTTGGAACAAAGTTATTTTGAACTGATAAAGGAACTGATAAAGGAAAATTGAATTGTGCTGGTACAACCACACAATTTGAGAAAAAAGAATGAAGCACTTTAGGTGGAAACACATTGCACAAGGGTGGCTGTGATTTTTTTAAAGATTATGTGGCAGCCATCGGTAGAAGAAATATTGTCCAAATAAATGCAAAAAAAAAAATAATAGATTCAACTAAATGTCAGCATGACAGCAGTGTTTCACAGTCAGTGAAAAAGTTGGAGTTCAAAAGTTGAATATTTCAGCAAGACAACAATCCAAGACCTAATTACAAATCAACCATGAAGTATTTATAGGGCAAAAAAAAAAAGGTTTTGGAACAGGCTTCACAATCCTCAGAATAGAATGTTATTAAAGATCTGAAGGGAGATCTCAAACATGCAGCAAATGCAGGAAGGCATAAAAACACTTTGAAGCTAGAATTGCACAAGGAAAACTGAAGAAAAACAAATAAAAAAGGGCAGAGTAGAAAGATTATTAGCTGGATACAATAACAGAGAAATTAAAAAGTACTGTTTGAAATGTGTATTGTCCAGCTCCTGCACCTACCACATTCCCATCTTCTTATTTTGAGCCTCTTATGTAATCACACACATTTGTTAAGTTCATTCATGGGATTATACAATTTAACTGGGTGCTTACATTTTTGTATGCAACTATACACCAAAAGCTAGCTACCACAACCATAATGAATTTAATAAGCATTTATGTGGAAATGACAAGGCAGAAAATGCAAGATAAAATCAGTAGTAGTTTTTTTTTTTTCCTATCCTAGAAGCAAATTATTTGGCAGGTACCTCATGTGACAACAGCAGTTGACAATTGTCCAAACATCAACTTTTTAATTTGTATCATGTATTAAAAAAACAAGGGTAGGGAGGAAAGAAAAGGAAAAAAAAAACAAAGAGAGATGGAGTGAACTTTCAAAGTTCATGTTTGAGGATAAGAATTCTTTAAAATATTACTTACCTACTGGTGACATTTCAGGAACACTGGCAATGTAAGGCCCATCAAGGAATTTTGGTTCATTATCATTAATGTCCTGCACTTTGATGATGAACTCTGATTCAGGTTCCAATGGCTTCCTTGTTTCAATATCTACTGCTTGAGCACGTAGAGTGTAGAAAGGCTTCTCTTCACGATCAAGGCTCTTTATGGCATGAATGTCCCCTGTAGTTTCATCAATGGTAAATACTGTACCAGCTCCATCTCCTGATAATGTATACTTAACACTTCCCACTCCCTTGTCCAAGTCAGAATGAAGCTTAACAGCAGAAAAAGAAAAGGGCAAAATTAATAGACCAATTCCTGGATGGAAGCATAGCAATTTTTAACTAAATCATTAAATCATGAAGATATATATCTTTAGATTGCTTTAAAGACATGAGTATTTGGATCACAGGTGCATAGATTCACAGTTTGTAAACCATCACAGCTACTAGTATTTAAATCTTTATAATTTATTTATTTATTAACATGACTTTGGAAGAGTCTGTAGAGATTCTGTTCTGTTTCGGGTCTTAAAACACACTAAAGCATGCCTGGCTGTATGTCACAACTAACACAGAGATAAGCAACCCCCTGGCTGAGAACCCAGAATGCTATCTTAATTAAAACAAAGTTTGATAGCAACTCAGATTTTCCTAAAGCCTTCCACATGGCTAAGCTAGTAAACTGTTGTTCCCTGCAAAATTCCCCTCCCTTCGCTCCATTTATAAGCTCTCCAGGAGGGACCAATCATTAGCCACCTGTAATCTATTTTCTTATCTGACCCTGTTTCCAAATATGCATGTCAGGGACAGCCTCCCTCTGTTCTTCCTCACTGCTCCCTGATTCAGATGCCACCTGATGGCCAACAGGCCTCTCTAGTCCCTGCCCTGACTCCAAACACCCCCCCCCCCAGGGTGTTCCTCAGCCTCCAGGGCAGCCCCATAGTGTTCATCGCTGTCAGATTCCACCAACAGCTCAGCCGGCCACTGTTCGGCACAACAGATTCTCAGTCATTCACTTGATGCACCACTTGTAGTCAGACCTAGGTATTACATATAAAATTATAAGTAGTAATGTTTTACCTGCAAATAACTTTTTTTGTTTTAATCACAATAATATACACACTAACAACTGCTTTAAACTTAATGTAAATTGTTCCAAACTTGACTGCAAAAAAATATGACTTTTGTAATAGAGTTGTCAAAGTCTGGAATGTTGTACCTGATTCAGCTGTTTAACCTACAAATTCTCATAGTTTCAGTTGCAAATTGATTTCTGTGGACCTTACATCATACTTAAGTGGTCAGTAGAGGGGGCATGCATAAGTGCACTAATGTGCCTATTGTCCCTGTCATTGTATTTTATATTTCTTTTATCCTTGTATTTGTGTTTTCATTATTGTTTGACAAATTCAAATCAATCAATAAATAAATCAATCAATCAATGCAGGTCATGGTTGTCCCAAAGGTGCTTTTTCAAGGAGGCAACTGGACTTTCTTTTTTTCTTTTTTCTTTACTTTGAAGACATTTTGCTTCTCATCCAAGAAGCTTCTTCAGCTCTGACACAATAGTGGGAATTTAAATCCTTCCATTCCCCATTATCCTGTCAGAGCTGAAGAAACTTCTTGGATGAGAAGCAAAATGTCTTCAAAGAAAAAAACAAGAAAGTCCAGTTGACTCCTGAAAAGGCACTTTTGGGATGACTTTGCAAGGCAAAATGTGGTCGTTTTGGAAACATCAATGAGTATATTTATTTTGTTCATATTTCATGAAGAGGAAGAAGTACATGGAACTCAGTTTCATTTTGATGACATTGTATATGCATATACAGGACATTCAATTGAGTAACATTTCCATTATTTGATTTCAGTCACGTACATTTCCTTGATCAGGAAATCCATGAAGTGTCAGGAGCATACTTTTCATATGCATAAGCAGAGCTATTCTTCCTACATTGATTTATAAGCATTCTTAACAGTCCAAACTGCTCTTAATTTTATACCAAAGAAGGCTTTTAAATCTGAGTTTCCTTTCAGAATTTCAGTATTCTGGTAATGATACATGGTGACTTTTAATTTACGTACATTTTTGTCTTTCCTGCTCTGATATGCAGGGCTTTTGGCTGTAATTTTTACAGGTAAAAATGATTGGTTGATAGTGGAAATGGCTTCAATATTCTCCCAGGAAGCTTCTGAGTTTTATGCTGATGTTATGCTGTAGATTTGCAGTTGATCAACCTTTCTTATCATTTAAACTGTAAATGCAGTCTCAGCAATTTTTTTTCAGTTTTTGATATAGCAGCTTGAATGCTTTTCAGCAGCCATGGATTATGGCCCAATATATTTCCAGGTTTCGGTGTCTGTCAAAAATTGTAGAAATATGGATTGAGACTGTCAAATCCATCACACAGGATTTCTGTTCATCTGTTTTCCCTTGTATTTAAGTGGCAATGAAGATAAAGTGCTACATGCTAGGTAACAGAGAATGCTTCCAGCTGAGGGTTTTTTCAGGTCAGGGTTTTATTTTTTTGTGTGCCATCACTGTATTTCATTCACATAATTTTAGTGTGTGCAAGTGAAAACATAATTATCTTTCACTTGAAACCCTCCTTTTTTTTTTACAGTTTTAAACTTTTTCTTATGTTTATTTCTTTATTTGTATTAGAAGCATCACAACTCAAATAAGGCATACTATACAACATTAGAGCTTCTGCACCAGACATAAATTCCTTGTGTCTAATGTGTCTTGGATGATCACATTTGACCAAATAAAGAATTCTGTTCTGTTCTTATTCCTTTTCTGTTCCTGTTCCTACCCTAATCTATATATACAATACAAATCTTGTCCAGAAACTAGCAACATTAATTACATTCTGTCATACTGCCATGAGGTCCTCAAGTGTACATGATCAGGACACAAAGGGCAGTATACATATGTATTGTTGTCTATATATCACACCATCATAAAAGGTAGAAGCCACCAGATAGCCCCATTTCTTCAGAGTGTCTCTCAATCTTCTTGTACTCATGTGCAGTCTATTCAATGATTTTGTGTACTTCCTAGCTTTCACCAGACTCGGTTGCCTGCTCCTTCATCGGTTCCATCCAGTGTTGGTTCTTTGTAGCTTTCCATTCGTCCACTCTGCTTTCAAATTCTTCAAAATTTTCCATCAACCTAAAGAAGCTTTTCCTGGATTTAAATCTCTGATGAACTGGTTGTAGGCCATAAAGAGACTGTTATCTAGATATTGATGATTTGAGCATCTCTCTGTATGCTCCTGCTTCTCTGCAAAGAGCAAGCGAGGCAATGCCAGCTAGCTGGTAGATCTTATTTAGAGGCATAGGTTTAAGGCATCCAGTAATAATTCTGCTAGCTTCATTCAGAGCAACATCTACTTTCTCAGCATGTGCTGATTTACAACAGACAGCAGGCATATCTGCCTGCCAAGTAGCAAAGAGCTAAAGCTGTTGTCTTAAGGACCCTTGTTTGGCACCCTAGGTAGAGCTCATTAATTTCCCGAGGAAGTTATTTCCTCCACTGACCTTCAATTTAGTATTGGTACAGTACTGCTTATATGTTAGGATCCTATCCAGAGTGACCCCTCACTATTAAGAACTGTAGCAATGCTCCAATAACATCCCTTTCCATATAATGTGCAGCTTCCTAGCAGCCTGCTCATTGTGAAAAAAATAATAGAAAATCACAGAAAATCTAATCAAGAGAAGACAAAGAAGGTACAGAATGGCTTTTGACTTGTAGTGCTAGACATTAACTGCTTGGAAGCACTTAAGCCACAGATAAGCCTTATTATGATACATAGTTGGAAGCAGTCTTTGACATAAATATTTCATATTTGATTTTTTAAAAAGATATACACTGCCTTCTCAACCAATGATTTGACGGATATTTTACAGTAATTTAAAACAATGCATTAAAAATAAAGTGTGCTGGCTAAGAATCACGTTTTGCAGATATGAAATGAAGAACATATAACTGCTTTCAATTTTCTGCCTGGAATGTGGTGCCTGCAAAAGCAACCTTGATTAAATTGCCTTGAAGAGAAAGTTAAATACAGTTGACTCTTACTTTCAAACCGGTAATTAGTGTTACCAGATACTTCCTGAACCATTTGATCAGTAATAAATGATTGGAAACCCTATACATAGTACTGAGTCAGGCTTTACTTATTTTTCATCTTTATGGTAATTATTGTTACTACTTATAGTACACATAGTTCTTATAGTACACATATAGTTCTACAGTGGTTTCACTCTATGTATTAGAGAACAATCATTTATAGCAAAGTGGTTCTTAACCTTTTTGAATGAATCACCCCCTTGAGTCAATGAGGAAGTTGTCATTGCCCCCCCCACCCCAACATAACCTCTCAATCACAACAAAGGAAATAATTTTTCAATTTATGCAAACACTTTTTTGTTTCTTTTAAAATTGTCATCGGGACATATCGATGCAAAGAATTTAGTTTCAGTCTTTTTCTCATATCTCAACTGTGTGAAAAGTTTTGGTGCCACCCATCACTTTATTCCCAAATTTCATCAATTCTTTTTGATGCGGTGTCATTGAGCAAAGGAATCGATTGCATGATAGTGCTTGCGCTGGGCCCCAACATGGTAGCAACAATTGGTTTCATTGCTGGTAAAATCAGTGTTTCTCCGATAGTGTGAGGCTTGCCACATTTTGCTATCATCAAAGATAGTTCATAGGAACAAATGAGTGAAGATTTTCCAAATAACTTCCCAACAGTTCTGCAACCCTCAAACTTGGCCTTTAAGGATTGGAAAAATGATGCTGGTTTGTCGGCTTTATCCGAATGAATTCTTACCAAATGGTCCTTCAGTCAGGAAGGCTTCATAACTTCATTTGAAAATGTTTTCTCACAAAGAAGGCAAAACAGAAGCTGTACATTGGAAGGAAATGAAATGAATCCCAATTTTAGATATTCTGTTGAATATTGGTGACACTTCTTCTTTTTAGCCAGGTTGAGAGGACTTCAAAATGAAATGCATTAACTGCAAATTAAATTTTTGACTGCACTGGAATACTAGAAAAACACATGTGGACTTCGATAACTCTAGTTTCAACAGTTAGGTTGACATTACAGTTGATGTCAACAGGGGACAACCACTCAGCATGCAATGTTTTGAAAGAAGCACACCCCCTCCATCACCATTCTGGCCAATAGCACACCATTGTATGTGTAGAGGTTGCTGTGCAACGCACATGAAGATAAGCGATGCATATTCACATATGTACAGCATTCTGTACTGAAGCTAGCTGGAGGAACACTTGAAAACACAATTCAATCCACTAATGGTGAACAACATGATGTTTTTGTACAACAGATATACAGTGATTCACTGTATGAAAAAGTCTCAAAAGTGTCCCCAAAACTTCACGCTCCATAACCCCCATATCACCCCTTTTTGTTCCATCACCCCCTGAAAAACAATATCACCCAGGTTAAGAACCATGGATCTATAGGAACTAACAAAGTACTTTATAAAGTGTCAATTTTATTACAACTAGGAAAAAAAATCTACCTCCTCTCCTGTTAAATAAAAATGTACCGGTATTTGGTTATGGAGTGGGATTTACATTGCATAGAAACTACTTTTCTATAATGTTTTCTGGATAAAATTTAATTAATTCAAAAAATACATCTGACTTATGGCTTTGAGGAATATTTTTAAAGTTATATTAAGTTAGAAAATGTACAAAAGTGTTTTAAAAATATGATTGTGGTATGTTAAAATGAAACTTTTTTCCTTAAAAGTTTTTTATACATGGAATATAATGAAATATAAAGTTATCTCTTGGTTTACATTGATTTTGTTTTCTTCCATTGTATTTATTCCCCTCCTTGAAATTTCTTAGAGCAAGATCTATATGGAACTAGGCCTATGAAAATAACCAAGACAGATTCAGTAATTCTATTATCAACACTGAGATGACAAAACCTTGAAGGTCAAGCAAAGTGGCAATGATCTGGATGATCCTGAACTATTTAAAGAGCCATTTGCCCTTCTGAATCTTATTATTTATAAATAGATAAAAATGAACCCCTGACCATATTTTAAAGTTATGTTTAACATATGCATGTATTAATTTATATTAAATAGAATGGTATTGCTTTTTGCATTTTCCTCCAAAATTAAAGTACTGGAATAGAAACTGTGTGTGTGCATGTATGCATGCATACACATATGCAAGCAGTCACATATGTGTATGCATTTTCACATGTTCAAGTAACCTGGCATTTTCATTTCAAAGGACTAATGTAGCAATGCTTGGAAATGCCATATGGGAGTATTGGAAGACTACCAGACAAGTACATGTTTTATGGAAGGAATAGCAAAACCAGGGGCCAAGAATGTTTAAATCACTGCTCTTGTTCCAAAAGTGCTTCATGAAAATATCCTGGTTTTGTAGCACATTGCTCTTACCATGTTCGTATTTTGTCAAACCATAATAATACTTAATCCTAACTGGCCTTCCTCACTTAGTCAGTATGAAAAACTGCTGCAATATTCAAAAGCCAAATGGTACTAAAAAGAAAAATAACCCTGCATATCAGATGATGAATAATATGCAGACAGCAGTAACAGAAGGTAGGAGGGGAAATATCTTCACACACTGACACACAACACAAAACACTCTTTACTCAGCTGCAAAATAGTAGCAGATTCTACATTACTCGATTGTTCCGGATTTAAAAATTGGCAGCTGAATATGCATTCAATTTTACATTCCCACTGAATGGCTCAAGTGTGCAAATGTCACCTACATTCTGAGTGTCAACATAATCTTCAGAATTTAAATTGCTACATGAGCTTCTTGACTGAGAGGAAATTTGAACTCAGAACTCAAACACTCTGATCGCTATACCACACTTGCTATAGTATATATTTTAATTAACTTCATATAGTACAAGTGATGATAGTTATTCTAATTAAAAAAAACATAACTGTATATGTACAGTTATGTATACTTGTACACAAACTGTTAAATGGGGGTGACAAAATATGAATATTCAAAGAAGGGGGTTTTTTTAATGTAAAAAATGTAGAGAATATAAGAAATATAGGAAATAAAATCCTCCACCCCACCTCAAGGAATCAATGACAGTAAAACAAAGAAATATAAGAATCCCATTTGTCTCTTAAATAATTTTATATAATAGAACAATAAAACTTCTTTTCTTTGATTATTTCTATTTTTGGTTTATTATTTCTATTGGTGCTTTATCAGGTCTACTCAGGAATAAATATATATATAGAGAGAGATTTTATATTTGTTTATATGTATATTTATTTGTTTTCGTAGATTTTCACAGGTGTAGGTATGCAGGTCTAGGTCTTTTCGGGTGTTTTCCTGTGTAAGTTTCAGAGTCTTTTTGCAACGTTTCTTCTTGCCCTGACTTGAAGCAGAAGGCACCAGCCTGAAGATGGCGAGTGGGATCTCGCCAAAACATTGCAAAAAGA
>JAEANM010009469.1:0-14967 GCA_017656035.1 Myanophis thanlyinensis
AGAAGAAGAAGAAGAAGTAGAAGAAGGGATAGATGGATATGGATGGATAGACACATGTATAGTAGAGATGAATGCACCGGTTAGAGAGAGCTCTTCACAGAGAAAGTTTATTTATGTGACTACTAAGGATCACATAATCGATCAATCTATCGATTGATTCAGATTCTCAATAACAAAACTACCCATATGGAAATCCTGTCTCTAGTTCCTCTGGTGCTATCACTGCCCTGCTCACAGAAAACCCTAGGTTATTGATGGTGATGGTGATGATTACAAAAAATGCAACAGTGAAATTGTTCACTGAAAAATTGCCCATGTTTCCATTACTACTCCTATCAAATTTATGAGTTGGAAATATTTGATTGGACCTCTGGTTCAATCTGGATAGAATATGATGCTCTCACCTGTAGAAATTAGGTAGTATTTTGCAAAACTAAAAAAACCCTAAATAGTCTGTTTCAGGCATCTGCTACTATTCTAACCATTCCATGTCTACTTTTAAAATTCTGTCATATTGTGGTAAGTACCTTTGCTTCTAAACTGCACAGCCCTCCTGTTAGCCAAAGTGTCCAAGTGATAAATTGCTATTGTAATAGAATTATTCATTGAAAGAATAGGAAGCCATTTTACAGAAGTGGGAAAGTCAGTGATGAATTGTATGATTAGTTAGCCTGCTTCCAAAAACAGCAAATTGTGCTCAGTGGGACATAACTTGTCCCTCTTCTGACGAACTATTAAATGCAAGTCACAACAAGAAGATTTATGGGAAACGCATCTTCAGAGTCTAAGCAACGAGGACACACTTGTTCAGTAGTATCAGAGTCACACCCCAGTGGAGATGAAATAAATCAGCAAAGATAAACTAGCAAGAATATTTTCTTTAAGTGAGTGTCTTTTCAGCTTAAGAATGGCAGAACTTTACATTTTATGAGGATGTAAGGAAGTACACAACCTTCATAGATTGCAGAGACGTGAAACCATACTAAATCTGTGATTCTGTGCTTAGGAAGTTCAAACTGAGCTAGGTTAGCTTTAAAGCCCAAATTGTAGGAGAAGGAGTGGCAGAATCTGGGGCCAGAGTTAAAAAAAAAAAAGGGATCAGCCTAGAATCTCTATGTAGCCACAAGTGGACTAAATCCAATCTCTCTTGAATTGTGTGTTTCCTTAATCTAATTCCAAGCAGGTGCTAACCATTAACTGAGAAGATTCCTGTACATAGTTTGGTTAGCAACAAATCAGTTTAATTGGAGGTTGGTTGATAATCCTAACTGTAACTCTGGGAACATCCTCAAATTTTACATCGTATTGCAATGGAATGCCCTTAAGAAAGTTTCCCGGATTTCTGCATGAAATATATCATCTTGAGGGTGCTGCTATCCCATGGCTAAATGATCTAGATATCTGGTCATAGAATCATAGATGAATGAGATTTGACCCCAGATTTCCCCAATCCTAGATCAAGTTTCTAATTATTATATCCATTATGCTTACGTTCCAGAGAGATCAATTTGCCTTTAGTGTTCAGTTAAATATTTAAATTTATAGTAGTGGAAGAAGACAAGCAAGATAGATGAGATGATAATATTCAACTATCATTTAGATACATTAAATGAAAATTAGTGCTAATTTAGCATACTTTCATGCAGGAGCATTAATTACTAGCAGTGATAATTAAATAACACTTTGAGCTAAATATTGCAAAGTAGAATGTTAAGAAAAGAGTAAGACCAATAAAAATAGCTGAAGTGAATGTAATAATTCAGGGGATGATTTTTTTTCAGTTTGCATTTTAATACAAAATTACAGACCAATAAGCAGAGTTATATGACTATATTCATAATGAATACATCAATTAAAATAATGCATACAGTATATAATGCAAAAATGTAAAAGAGAAAACTGTATTATATGAGAATGCTGCATTAATGCACGTATTGGAACACAAGTTATATGTACTTTTTAAAAATGCAAAGATCTGAAATTTTAAACAATTTTGAAATCAAATTTTCCACCACTCATAAATTTTGAAAAGCAATTTTTCCACAGAAATTGTTTAGTTTCTGAATTTTGTGACATCCCATCAAGACTGTTACAAAAAAGGGCATTTTTCTTGATAGCAAAATAAAGTGATGTTGTATAAAACTGATTATGGCTATATTCATATCTTATGCAAGATTATTTTATACAAATATTGAAAGATGTTTTAGATTTTTAGACTTTTTTGGTAACTAAATTTTACATATAAACACACAAAAAGTATCTAAGTAATTTTGTTCTCTTTATTTTTCAGAGAAAAACCAAAAGGAATAAGAATACTTATTTTTCTTGCCTATTTCTTCTTGAGTTCCTGAAGAAGGTTTTTGAGAATAAATATATTTAGAATATCTTTGGAGAAAAATAGATCAGAGTAACTGATACACTGGGGAGGAAAAAGTTACATGTCCCTCCCACCCACCATCCACCCCCTGCTTCTTCTCTCAAGTTCTTTGTTCTAGATGTTTTGCCTGAAATTGTGGTTCTCCAGAAGGCTGCAGATAGGAAGGACAGTTGAAGTTCCAAGCAAGCAAATTCATCATCCTGAAACCCTTCTGATTCCAAATAATACTAGTATTAGATATTGTTACAAGTTGTTCTAACCATTTTCAGTCTTTTGGGAAATTGGGATTTTGAGGACAGAATGCTTGGGACTGCTGTCCAACTGATACAGAGCCAAGTAATTAAGGTAATATACAGTTGCCAGCCAGTAACTGGCCCACTAGGATGGCACACCACTAACACAAGATAACCTAATTCATTTAGCCTTAACCCAATTGTATTTATGTATTGATAAACTATTCATTATTCGTGTTTTTAGCTATTGCTTATTATTTAGCACATGTTATTTAGCAATAACTTTTGGAGGTGGTACTTTCCATCTGTTGGTGTAATTGAACTGCTTTGTTAAGTAGAAATGACACTAGTTTTATCAGACCATCTGTCTCCTGCTTAGGAGTGCCTGGCCATAATAGTGCTGGATGAGACCATGATACCAAGTTCCTTAGGAAAGTTTTTAGTAAGGAGGAATGTTACTAACAAGATAAAGGGCTTAGCCTACCATGAATCTTTAACTTGTAACCTTTAGCTGAACAATATTATTATGACCCTGAAGACATATGAAGGTTGGTGGTCTTAATGGTTGGTTTATAATGGTGTGTGTTTCCATGATTGGTTTAGGCAAATGTATGCTTTTCAAAATTGTACAAAAGGGATCCACTCCAAGCAAAGGTGCATCCATTTGGAATTTGCTTCTTTTATTTGCAAATAAAGTTTCTTTTCCTTTCTAGCTATCTAGTGTGCAGGTCCAGTATGGTTCATTGGTCCTGCACACCAAGTAAAAAGGATCTGAGATTTCTAGGACAACATCTTCAAAACTACTTCTTTAATCTAGTGAGCAGGCCTGGATTTGCTATGGCAAGAGAACAAAGCTGCCATGCAGGTAAACTGTGACCTTTCTTCAGAGATCACAGATCTACATTTCAAATGCAAGACATTAGATCCAAACTGTTTGGGACATAACATTGTGTACATTGAATGTAATGCCTTTTTCCTGATCAAGAGAAAGATAGAAGGTTTGACATCACAGCAAGATGGGATGCAGGGAATGTAGCTCCACAATCCTGCTCCAAATCCTCCTCATTAGAGGCCCCCCAAGGGGCAAAAGTCACCCTGTAGGGGTGATGAAGAAAGGAAGGGTGCCCTGTAGATCATGGGGAGTGGCAGCTCCCTTGCTGGACTAAGGACTCAGTCCCTCCCATCCAAGGATGAGCAGGAGAAGTAGCCATTATGGCTGCTATGAAGCTGGGACACCTGAAGAAACAAAGAATGTGCTAGAGTGGTGTAAATGAACAGTGACTGGAACTAGGTGAGATGATTCTTTTGTTACCTGGAATTTAACCCCAAAGAAAATAAAGAGAAAGTAAAGTAAATAGACTCTTTGAAATATCTGTTAAAGTGGGGAATAAACCACTTTAAAAATTGCAGCTCCAGTAAGAAATTAAAGGCAGAGCATGACATCTCTAAAATATAGGATTGGATTTTAAACTTTATTGGCAATATCCTGGAAAGACATTTTAAAATGCTGGAATTATATGAACTATTGGTAATAATTGTTAGATTTTGTGCAATGCTGGAAATCTAAACTCCTGAAGGCACCATCTGCTGGTGACTGGAACATATATTATACTCCTAATCCTGGGACAGGTCTGATAAGGAAGAGAAAGTGGAAATATTCAAATTCAAATTTTATTCATCACATACACAGTCATACATGGTACAATATGCAGTTAAATGCTTAAATAAATAACATCTGGAGAACTGCTGTGCTATCTACTGTTCTAAATCTGGCTACTTCATGGTCTTTGGAAGTTTAATTGTGACAGCTTTTTTCTAAATACTAGGACTTTTGACTGAATACAGAGTAGACTTAAAGAGACACTTGGAAATCTTCCTGGATTACCTAAATGGAACTAACTGACTAAATGTGGGACATAAAGGAACATAATTATTGTATTCCCTGAGGAGCAACACTAGGATCAAGTAAACAGTCTCTAAATTGGCATTCTGAGGTCACAGATATTTAAGACTTTGTGGTGGTGATGGACCACTGAGAGACTATAGATCAATTTTTAGACCTAACAAAATAAGACAAGATGTTGTACTAGGGGGAAATGACTGGATTTCAAAAATAAATGGTGTTGATGTTCCAAAGCACTTATGGCATGTTGACGAGAAACCACAGGGAGATGAAGAGCTTATCACATGACATAGTTGGTAAAGTAGAAAATGTTCAACAAGGGACAATGAACACAGATCATAAAATACAGGAAATAGAGGAGATAAAAGAAAGACCAGAACAAACAAATAAGCAAATAAAAAAAGGAGAGAAAAAGGAGAATACAAGAAAGACTTATGAAACAAATCAGGAGAAATACATATCAAGAGATCAAAAAATGGGATTGGGAAAGCTGAAAGATTGTTTTGAAAAGAAGATAGGAGCTCAGGCAGATCCTCTGGAGGCTTGGCAACAAAAGATAGTAGGGATGGAAGAAAGATGTGGATTAAATAGGAAAGACATAAATAGAGATAAAGACCCAAGGGAGGAAGATGGGAAGCAAGTCAAAAATGAATAAGAATCCAAATACTAAAGTGGGCAAGAGATGATGGTTAGAAAGGGAATTGCTTTTTATATAAAATAAGTGTTATTAAGAACTAGAATAGAGGTAGAAATAAGATAATGGGGGAATATTAATGTGCATATTTTTATACAATATAAAAGTAATAGCCAGATGTAAAGACTAGATTGTTGAAAGATGGTGTCACTATATATGTTTAAGTAATATTGTTAATGTCACTAGAATGGTATACTAAAACACTGAACAACTAAATGATGAAGGGTTTTTTTCCTAATATAGATATGTATAATAACACTATTAATACATAAGTATGATTACTTTACTAAATATTTCTAATATTACTATTTTTATTTGTATTAAAATGAACAATATCCAGATGTCTTACTGTTCATGTATGATTTTGGTGTATATCAAAATAAAAAGATATTACAAAAAAAAAAAGAAAGAGGGAATACAGAGATTTCTTGCTTTTGCAAACTTTTATCTTGTTTGATCTGCATGACCATGACCTTTGTTACTTATGCTGGTTTGTAAGTTGAAGGCATGCTAATTTGAATTGCAAGCTTCATCATTCTCTGAAAGAAATCTCACAAGGTTAGTTAGTTTGGATTAAAAAAACTCTTCAAGGTTGTTTAAGGTTGTTCAAGGAATGTGACTTATCGTTACATCTGGAGGATGATGGAAATTATCCTGAAACATTTAGCCAAACTTTGTTTTAAAAGATAAAGCTAACAACAATGAAAATTGCAAGAGGCATCCCCAAGGTGTATGATTTCACACTGGATATAGCAAGTAGCATTTTTCTGCACTTAAAGCAGAAAAAAAAGTGCTGTAAAATGAAGTCTGGTCATTAATTGGGCCAAGTGATCTTTACTTACAAGGTTATTCCTGCGGTGATACCCTTTGCAGCAGATTAATTTCCACATTCTTTTCCATTACTGAAAAAGGAGGGAGGGAGGGAGAGAGAGAGAGGGAGAGAGAGAGGGAGCAACTACATTCAAGTTTTTAAAAACAGCTGTTACAGTAAGAATGTTAGAATCCTACATTCATGATTTGTATCTTTGGTGTAACATTAATAGAGATAATGAATTTTTATCCACAAAATAGGGAGACCTCATGAATGTATGGAATAAATATGACAGTAATAATAGAGGAATAAAATGGCAAAACTTCTTAAAACTATATATGGTGAGAATCATCATCACCATTATAGTTCTCTTCTAATCACTTGGGATGACTGTACAAGTATCCTTTATAAAACTGTTGAAAATTAGATAGGGTCTTTGCCTCATTAATATTTCCCTGATCTAGGCTAATGGGGAAACAAAAATATATTTATGGATTTTGCACGACTGGCAAAACTTTACTGAGTTTAAGGAAAAACAAGAGTCTATTGGAGATTTGCTTCCAGATATGATAAACTTCAGTTAATTCATTCCAGTCTTAATTCTTGCAGCTGTATAAAATGACAACAAAATTAGTGAATTATTCACTTGATCCATGATAGGACTTGTGCAGGGATGTAATACCATATAGAAATAATAGGAACCAATTCATAGGTTCCAAACAGTAATTGACATAAACAAAATGCCTTCTTATTTGAGAACTCTACAAGACACAGGTTTTGTAGTTTGTAGGTTTTATAGTCTGTACTATAAACATGTACACAAAAATGCATACCCATGGATTATGTGGAGATGTGCTAATTACATTCAGACTTTAATACAATGGCATATTTTTAAGGCTCACCAGGCTAACAAAACTGCTTTTAAAAAACAACGGTCATCCTTGTACAAGATAAAAGCATTTTTTTCTGAATCATTTTTGAAACATACCCAACCCCAAATGTACTCACACATTCATTCCTTGCAAAGGAAGTGGCTGAATCCTTTACATATCAGCTGGATCCTACATCCCTGTCCTATTTTTCATCTTTTGCATTACTCTTAATTCATCTTTATTCAACAATCTTATTTTCTTTATTTAAAAATGTTTCTATGCCTGACTTAAAGCAATTCACAAATTAATTGTGAAGGCTGGTCATTGGCAACATTGAGAAATAAAATGGTGATTACCTCAACCAGGATGGTAGTTCTTGTGGTCCTCTTATTTTTCTTCATCTGTTATTGTAAATTTATCCTTTCCTAATTTTAGGAATATTAATATTTGGTTAAATGGCCAAATGCTAGCTAAGCTTAGGTGATCTTGATGTATGATACAAAAATATGCTGTTCCTAACCAGAAATATGTTTTTAATGTGTAAGCAGGTTGCTACTTGCCATGAAGACTGAGTTGAGGAAGAATTTTTCCTGAAAAACCTTAGAAATCTGCTTAGTTTCAAAGGGTGAAGTATACTATGACAGTAAAATATAGTAAGTGTGCTTTTTCATCTGCTTCCCAATAAGGCAGCAGGGTTGTTAATAGTAAAGTCTCAGCAGAGAAAAAGTTATTTGCAGTAGTGATTTAGGGTTTGTCAAGGACTTTGGAGGCATTTTAATCTAGCAGGAGCAGATGGTTTGAAAAAAAAAAAAAAAGACTTGGTAGGAAACTGCTCATTGTTAAGACATTGAGGGTGACCTGTTAGTGCAATTACTGGAGATGGTATGCTGGTGACAGGAGATGCCTAAGATACCAGAGTTAAAAGCAGTCTTCTTCCTTATATTTCTTCTGTGCAAACAGATGGATTCTCAGCTCTTAGAAGTACTCAAGACAAGAAGCTGCAACTACATCTCTCCTCCCCCATCTTTAATTTCCAAGAAAGAGAATTCCTTGTGAAATGTTTACCATGTCCCCATTTTTCCTAAACTGCCTCCTATCTGGTTATTGCCTAGACTGTTACCACTGTTGTTCCTCCTTCTTCTGTCCTACAAGATCATTCTTGCACATCATTACATGAATAGAATGACTTCACTGACCTTTACACACATTTGGGGAACTTTCTTCTTGCAGAAAGGGTATGTGTTCTTGAAGCAGAGAGGATCCCATTAGACAGGATCCCATCAGAAGTATCATCTTACAGGATCTTGGAACTGAGCCTTTTCTGTTATGGCACTTATTCTTTGGCACACCATCCCCCTGGAGATTAGATTGGCCTTAATTCTGACAGCCTTCCCCAAAATTATCTGAATGCATAAAACAAAGAGATTATTTTAATTATTGTTTGCTGCTTTTTGCTGTTGCTTTTATTTTTCACTGATTTTAGTCACTATGTTCAGATGGTGGCCACATAAATTGTTGGGAATAGCTGACATTGTAAACCACAGAGAGTGTTGTAGGGATGTCTATAAGTCTAAATGCTATTGTTATTGCTATGAATGACTAAATGAATGAACATTCCCAAAAATATTCATGTATATCATTACAAGCTATCTCCTGTTAGGTCCTCTCCTGTTGCATAGGTGATCAAAGTTAGCATAAAATCATGGCTCTTTGTCAAATTAAAGTTTTCTAATTTGTCTACTACTTCTGAATTTTCAAAGAAGAGACCTCTTACAGACTAATCAACTAATTATGGCACTGGGTCTCAACCAGAACATTGGTTTCAATGATTTAATACTTCTCTGTTATAAGATTGATCTTAAGAAAAGTATTTCATTGTCTCCTATTCCTGGAAACACAGTATTTGCAACTACAGTATCTCCTTCTTGAGTTACAAATCCTGAAATAATGAGATTGCTCTTATTTCTTAGTACTGGATATCACTCCTGATGAAATTTACATCAATAGCGCACATCTTTTGCCAGGTCCAGGCTAATGATTCAGGAGATATTTTTATAAATCATCTTCAAACTCTTGTATGATAAGTGAAGAGACCTACCAAGCAGTAAAAAGGACAATAAGAAAGATTCTTCCAAATATATGTCATAGATTAATTGGTGGATATTGGAAAATAGTTTGTTTGCCATAATTCTTTTAACTTCATTCTTTTCTTAATAAATTTTGCTGAGACCCAAGCTTAGAAAAATAATTAATGTTGGTTTAAGGCAATAGCCAAAAGCTTGACACCATCATTGGTATAAATTCAATGTGTTCCCATTTCCCATCTCTGTACCCCATTCCATTCTTCACTCTGAGTGAGGACAAAAGAATCCATAGTGCTTACAGCAGCACCACTGAAGTAATCAACATAGTAATTAAAATCATTTAGTGTGGTTATTGAATATGAAACAGCTAGCTTTCTTTAAAGCATTCAAGGATAAATCTGAAGGGCAGTAGCATGATCATGCATAGGTGACTAATGCACAAATGAGTATTTTAAAAAAATCTGAAAACTCAGTGATGCTGCATCTCAGTAAGTAACCAAAGATTGTGGCAGGCTCCAAATATTAAGACAAGGGATAATTCATAATTATAATTTCTAGAGCTGCTGGAAATCTATGATACATCTACAGTTTTAATTTGAGAGATTGGGTTCTATCTGGAACTCAGAACGTTTGGGGTATATTTAAGGCTACTACTGTATATGATATATCCTCTAGTCTAGTAAATCAGAATTGAGCAGAAAACTGTCAGAAGTGACAATCATTTGAAGGTGAGAATGTGAAAGGTTTCCCTTCTGGGCTTCCTACTGGTGGACATAATTCATGAAGCTTATGTCTTTTAAGAATTTACTCACTTATTTTTACTGTGCCTTTATTAAATCAATATTATAAATTGTATATTTGTAATTTAAATTTATAAATTACATTTATAATATAAATTATACATTATATAAATTGATTATTGTAAATTATAAATAACCCAAGGTGGCAAACATACCTAATACTTATTCCTTATATTTTCTCCACAACAAAGTGCCTGGCCCAAAATCACGTTAGTCTGAAAACATGAGATTATGAAATGTTTGGGGCTCAAGTGCAGAGAGTGTGAGATGGATGGAGTCAGAAGGAGTAGTATCAACTATAAAACTGGGGTAGACTGTAAGACTAAAATTACTTCCTCTTGTAATTCAGACAAAAGGGAGGGAGGGAAGTGCATTTCAACCAATAGTAATTGTTCTGCACCATATAAGGTATGGAGCAGACACCAAGTCTGGCACGGTTAGTCAGAGAGCGGGAGAATCCTGCTCTCTGATTAGCTGAGACACGCATTTGTAAATGGTATAAATAGCTGTCATTTTGCCTATGTTATCTGTTCTTGTTATGAGTGCTGTGCTGAATAAAAGAGCTGTTTTCACTATGAGCTGATTCTGAGTCACTTAATTCCAATCTGAAACACTAATTGCTTAATTTCTATCATTTTCCCTTTTTTGATCTACCTCCAGAATAGCTATTACTGTCATAACAGAGGGCCAGATTCTCTAATGTTTATAGTACAGCTGCAGGTTTTTAATCCTGGCCATGAAAAAGGAGCTGAGCATCATTACAGAATAAAAACCCTCAGAATTCTTAGATTAAGAAGTATAACCTGAGAAATTTAGATCAGGGGCCTCCAACCTTGCAAACTTTAAGATTTATGAACTTCAACTCCATTGGAGACCCCTGATTTACATTACCTGAACTGTTACAAGTTCCCATTCTCTTAGTTTCACATATTAATCAGAAATGTTGTTGAATTAAATGTATCTAAAAAGAAAATGCCCATTTCTTATCAATGTTTATTAAAAAAAATAGAACACATAATGCATAGCATGACACAAACAAAGTCCAAAAAGCTTCAACCAAATTTGAATCATGACCCATGGCCCCATGGGAGTCTGACAACCAATCAGGATACTTGCCTTTGCCACAGGAACAGGAAGCAAGGTCATAGCCTAAGAGGGTATATAAATCTATCCCTCTCCCTCACTTTCTGCCCTTTTTTTTGCCCAGGACTTCAAGCCATGAAGTCCAAGCCATTAAACCATCCTTCAAAGCAGCTTCCATGTTTCCAGTGTCTTTTTTCCCACTTGGAACTGAGCTAGATGGATGTTTCTTCTGACACTGTCAAGATCAAAGAATTTTGAACTAGAGAATAAAAGTCTCTAGAGATAGTCACCCATAAATTTAAGAAAAAATAGCCAAGATTTAAATGCCCATTATCAGATTTTTTTATAACAATTTTTTATTCTTAAATCCCAATTTATCATTGAGTGTACAATGGTATCTGGGCACCTTTTAGTACATTAATTGTATCATATACTACTAATTATTTTGGTACAACAAATTCATATTGATCTCTTCAATTCCATTATTATTCTTATTTCTATTAACATTGCTCACCTTAAATATACTTATCTCTTTTAAATATACAAAAATTCACATTTCAACCTTGTACCAAGTCCTATTTATCAGATTCTCTATTCATCTCTAACCTTTTAAGAATATTCTAATAATTATAATAACAATAATAATACATCTTTTCCTAAGTAGTGCTATATTGTTTTTATACCATTCCTCTATGCATACAACATCTGTCAATACAAACTTGATATTATTACTCACTACCACATTTTTATGTTGGCCATTTTGCCATCCCTTGATTTATACCTCAGGTATGTGTTAATATTATATATATTCATATCCATTCTATAACACAGTAACTATAGTTCATTCCTTTTTCATTATTTCTCGTTTATCATATATATTAATACAAATACATGTTCAGAATAATTATATATCCTCTTACATTTCTTGTACCACCCTTCTTTACTTCTCTAAGTATTTATTGCAATTATATGTATTGATCTCGCTATCTCCTACTTTCCCATCTAAAATATTTCTCTAATTTCATATTTCATAAGTACTATACTTCAAAAACAATTAGGAATTATGTATTTAACTATATTGTTCCCCTAACCTTCTCTCCGTATTATTTCTAATTTTTTATGTGCACCTCTGCCAATTTCTATCACTAGGAAAGTTTCCTACTAGCCATCATCCCTCCTTTTCCTTAGGATTCTAATTACTCTTTTCTTAGCTTGTCTCCCCTTTGCATATTTCCTCTTTAAATTTCTGGCTCTATTTTTATCTAACTTATTTACTTGAAACTTTCCTCTCTCCCTTCTCTTTTCCCTGTATTTTAATTTCAGAATATCTACTCCTTTTCTCCTCTCTTTCCCTTGTGAGACTGACTGAGCTTCTATTCCTACACTATCTTTTTCTAAGTACTGTTTCTCTGTTTAGTTTCTTCCCTTTTTTCCCCTTTTGATATTGTGCCTCTTATATTATTTGTACTCTTTTTTTGGATCCCACCCTCTACTTTTACAACCGTGCTTTTATTTGATTCCACCTCTTTCAGAATGTCTTGCTTTTCCTTGCTTTCCTTCTTCCCTTGAAATATTTTCCCCATTTTTTGGTCCATAATCTCCATCTTATTCTTTAAGTCTTTACATTCTGTTTTCATCATAGTCCATGTTTCCAATAGTGACAACACCAAATCCTTGCAACTGTCCATTTTTTCCTGGTGGAACATTTGTGAATTCTTTCTTATGTCTCTATTCATTTGTGACCCAACTCTATGTAAGTCAATATTTCCAATACTTAATCCAGTCTTCTGTTTTAAAGACACATTCTCTTATTTTTAAATTGTGCTTCTCATTTCTTCCATCTGATCAAACCAAGTCAAAACAAATAGATATTTTTTCTCCTTCTCCTGCTCTTCAGTCTCTTTTAAAAGTTCAATTTGCTGTATAGTCCTGTTAAATTTCAACCTTTCTTCTACTTGTTTAAATGCAATATGCTCCTCCGATCAGCAGATGGCACTGCAGGCTTCAATTTACAGTCACAGTCTAGCTTGAACTGTCCTGTCTTTGTTTGTTGCAAAATAAATTCTTTTAAATCCATCATTCCAGCATCCTAACAATGCCCATTCACCAACAAGAAGTCTTTCAGGTTAAAAAAACAATTTTCTATCTTTTGTTTATAAATCTTTTGATGCTCTCTCTCTTAATTTCCTTTTCCACTCAGCTTCTGCTTCAATTTTCAGCTTTTTTTTCCCCTGGTTACTTTCGCCACTAAATCTCATGCAAGTAGTTTCAGGAGTTTTTTCTCTAAAAATAGTCTTTTGGGGTGAAATTTAAAAAAAAAGATTTTAGCTCTCATCCAGTTCCATGGCTGCTCACTGCTTTCACTCCTCTGCACCAATCTTAGATGGTGGGTGGTTTGGTTATTGTCTCAGTCTTCGTGGTGGCCATTTCTGACTGCCTCTTTGTCTCACTGTGGCTGAGGGGACTTTCAGCCCAGGGATCCTCCAGGGGAGTTGCGATTTCCCCCTTACCACTCTGGGTGCCCCTCTTCGCTTTGCTGCTCCTACAGAGCAGCTTTAGGCTCCATACAGAGCCCACAAGTGGAAGAAGACCAAAAGGAGATCAGAGCTATCCTTTCTCCCTGCTATCGCCGACCAAAACCAGAACTGGAACCCCCATTATCAGATGTTTTGACCTACAGTATCAGGATAGATCACTTGGCATACTCCTTTACATCTCTGTCCTGCTGCCCTTATATACATGAAGGGTTAAAACTGGAATAATAAAGGCCACTCCTTTTACTTACCACAGTATTGTTTCTGCTGACACTGGAACATTTTTATATTTAAATAGATATATAATATAAATAGTTGCTTTTTCTTCAAATATTTCTCTCTCCACCTGATATGCCTGACTTTTGTCTTAATTTTTCACTACTTAAAAGTTTTTGATGTTTGCTAATCTTTAATAAACATAATCAAGCTATATTTTTGTTAGCTGGTGTGTGTGCTTGCTCTGATATGGATACAGGAATTGACTGGTGGAAAATAAACAGAATATGACCCACAGTGATTTTTCCAACTAAAGCAAGATCAGCCACAGCTGGCTGATGTATCTGTAAATAGTGAATGCATAGCTGTGGAGCCCAGTTTGGCAAGACTTGGATGAGAAAGGAATATTGTTGTGGGTGAACCAAGGATTCACTAAGCTAAACAAGGGGAGGGAGGGAGAGAGAGAGAGAGAGAGAGAGGACCGCTTCGATGGTACCAATCAAAGCAGCCCATTCCTTTTAAGGGAGGAGGAAGGTTTCCAGATATCCTAAAAGACCCCTATGGCTAGAACAGGCCAGACAAAGCTAGCTTCATCCAAATGTTTTGCTTGGTTCTGTTAGAAGGAAAATGTCCAAATGTGGTAGACCAGCTCTGCCTTACAATGTCATGTCTTTTTTAGCCAATGTACAAAGTATCATAGCCAGCTTAACATTCCACTGCCATAAAGCCACACAACTTTGCTTTATGTTTGGCAGGAAAATGTGAAAACAAAGACTCTAGGAAATGGAAGAAATCAACCCATGTTTTTTTATTTTATTTTATTTTTCATTTTATTCAGAACAAAGTTAAAATACAAAATACAAAACTCAATAAAAATCCAAGAAGACATAAAAGGGATTCCTTCATAGAGGAAAGGAATTTGTCTCCCTTTCTTCCAGCTGAGGCTGTAATATTGGAGAAGTATACAGACTTAAACTTAAACTTCTGAACAACAAATAAAATCCACTTTATTGATTCTTCAGCCTCTATTTCTTTGATCTGGAACTGGATCAAAGTCCTTTTGTGTATCTTTATCCAAAGATAAAGCTTTGGGTTGTAACATTCTTTGAAGAATCATTAAAGTTTTATTAAGTTTATGTAAGGAAAACCAGTTAGAAGCTGGATATTTTCCCATCCTTCTTTCTTAGATTTCAGACTGTTCAGCCATTTTAATCAGTGGAACTTAATCAGGGGACAAAGAACAAAAAAAAATCCTCTAAATTTCTATCCAAAATTATAACAACAATTCAATAGAAATAAACTCCAGGTAATTTGCAAATTCAAAAAATACAAAATCCAATGTTGAGAGTCTAATGTCTTT